>JAJAGP010003261.1:0-79013 GCA_025084515.1 Ancistrus triradiatus
GGTCCTTCCACAACATTTCCATTGGATTAAGCTCAGGACTTTGACTTGGCCATTCCAAAACATGAACTTTATTCTTCTTTAACCATTCTTTGGTAGAACGGCTTGTGTGCTTAGGGTCGTTGTCTTGCTGCATGACCCACCTTCTCTTGAGATTCAGTTCATGGACAGATGTCCTGACAGTTTCCTTTAGAATTCTCTGATATAATTCAGAATTCATTGTTCCATCAATGATGGCAAGCCGTCCTGGCCCAGATGCAGCAAAACAGGCCCAAACCATGATACTACCACCACCATGTTTCACAGATGGGATAAGGTTCTTATGCTGGAATGCAGTGTTTTACTTTCTCCAAACATAACGATTTTCTTTTAAACCAAAAAGTTCTATTTTGGTCTCATCGGTCCACAAGTCATGTCAAGTCAAGTCAAATTTATTTATATAGCGCTTTTTACAACATCGCATTGTCTCAAAGCAGCTTTACAAATATACTAGCTCAAAGCCCTAGTTGAGCAAGCCTGGGGCGACAGTGGCAATAAAAAACTCCCCAAACCTTACAGGGAAGAAACCTTGGGAGGACCAAGACTCAAATAGGGACCCATCCTCCTTGGGCAGCCTGGATGTTAAATACAATAATTAAAAAATATATGTAAAGATGATACCCTATGTAAATTTAGAATTCATTGTTCCATCAATGATGGCAAGCCGTCCTGGCCCAGATGCAGCAAAACAGGCCCAAACCATGATACTACCACAACAACGTTTCACAGATGGGATAAGATTCTTATGCTGGAATGCAGTGTTTTCCTTTCTCCAAACAAAATGCTTTTTTTTTTAAACCAAAAAGTTCTATTTTGGTCTCATCCGCCCACAAAACATTCTTTCAATGTCCACGTGATCTTTAGGAAACTGCAGGCGAGCAGCAGGGGTCCTTTGTGACCTCGCCAACTATTACATGCCTTGCAATCTGTCTGACTGTGGATTGGTGGAGTCCAAGCTCTTTAGAGATGGTTTTGTAACCTTTTCTAGCCTGATGGGCATCAACAACTTTTTTCTGAGGCTTTTTCTCCTTTGTTCGTGCCATGATACACTTCCACAAACGTGTTGTGAAGAGCAGACTTTGATAGATCCCTGTTCTTTAAATAAAACAGGGTGCCCACTCACACCTGACTGTCATCCCATTGATTGAAGACACCTGACTCTAATTTCACCTTCAAATTAACAGCTAATCCTAGAGGTTCACATACTTTTACCACTCACTAAAATGTAATATTGGATCATTTTCTTCAATAAATAAATGACCAAGTGTAATATTTTTGTCTCATTTGTTTAACTGGGTTCTCTTTATCTACTTTTAGGACTTGTGTGAAAATCTGATGATGGTTTAAGTCATATTTATGCAGATATAGAGAAACCTCTAAAGGGTTCACAAACTTACAAGCACCACTGTAAGCACCGTTTATTGAACATCTGATCAACATGTGTTCACTTTAATGACTGAGGTCTTAACAATTATAACACATTATAATAGAAAATGAAAATTTTGTTTGGTCTCCATAAGTTTGCACAAAATCTGATGATCCATGTTATTCCAAAGAGCATCTTGTGATGTTACTGATTGCTTCAAGTGTCTTCAAGTGCCCCTCATAGTGTTACACCTGAGGCTGCTGGTTCCACATCACACCTGCAGAGGTCGCTCTCACCTAATTATCGGTTGCTCACGTGACTCACAGCTGTCTATTTAAGCCGTGTTTATCTGGTAACTCGTTGCGAAGTCTTGTATTTGCCATGCAGTACAGTTCCGAACGTTTTGTGTGTTATTTGGCTTACCTGGTTTCGACTCTCCCTACATGTCCTACGGTGTTTCGCTCTGGTTTTCCTATCGGTCTTGTTTGCTTGATTTACTGGATTGACTACCCGGCCTCGACACTGCTTGTACCCTGACAACTCTTTGGATTTAATAATTTAATAACACTTGACTTCCACACCAGCCTCGAGTCTGTCTTGTGACACATAAATTGAGATTGGGTTTAGTTCAGGTGACTGTGGAGAAACATCCATACCAGTCAGCATTCCTTGATCTTCTTCGGTCTTCAAGTAGTTGTTGCACAGCTTAGAGGTGTGTTTTTGGTCATTATCCTGCTGCAGTACAAATCCTTCTCCAAAAATATCCAAACCAGCATTTAGATAGATGACTGGAGCACCTAGATAGATTGATAGAAAGATACTATCCAGGGTGCACTTATGCCTGGACTGGAGGTTCTGACCTCCATCCCTGACCCTGACAAGCATAAGTGTGTTAAATAAGAAAAACAATATATTCCCAAGAAGGACAATACAGTGGAACGTCCAGAAGGCCGTTCATACTTAGAATCAAATCAAATTTCCACATAAGAAGTAATGTAAACAGGACTAATCTGTTCCTGATCCCAGACTGCTTGTTTTTTATGCCTATATTGGTATGTAGTTAATGATTAAAAGCATGAATAAAGTAAAGGACTGTAATTTTAGGATACTACTACTACTACTAATAATAATAATAATAATAAATACATGAAATAGTTGAAATATAAAGACATGAAATAAGTGAAAATAAAGTAAAACTATAACCACCGCTTATCAGTGGGACAGTGGCGTCTGTGTGACTGAATGACTGAGTGGGTGTTTGAAAATGTGGCTGTAGACTGATATAATATACATATAATAATATAACAATAAAATAATATAATATGCCTATTGTTTTTTGGGTTATATGGCAATTGGCATATCGTATTGGTACATTATCGCCACCGTCTGGACCAGATGATGTGCATCGTCTTTGGAAGATTGCACCATTGAGTTTTTTTTTTGGGGTGGCCAAGCTCGAAGTTGGAATTTTTGCCAAAAAGTTCAAATAAATGTCCAAATTGTTCGAGAGACGAGCCATTCCAATTCTGAGGTTCCACTGTATATCCACCCACAGCGACTACAAACCAATTTGGAACAATCTACAGAGCAGCTCTGGGTGTTCATTATATTCTTGCTCATTTGGACACTGTGCCAAGATCCTGCAACTTCTACCAGTATGGTTCCACAGCTATCTGGCACATCTCAACATTATTGCTTTCCATCCGTGAATGGATCCCTGATTTCCCAACAGACATGAAGCAATATCATCAGGACCTCATCAGCGACAATGATGAGTCCGTCTACAGGCTCGCATGTCTCTGTGGTGCTCCGATAATAACCTGAAGCTGAATGCACAAAAACAGTAGAGCTGTGAATCGATTTTTGAAAGAACACACTCCATTAGTTCCAGTCCTCATATCGTTACTCAGACCACATCAGAGAGCAATAACTCCCCTCCCCTCCTCTCCTCCAGCTCACTGAGCATGCCATGCCATCAAAACATACCCTTTGTTGATACAAGACCTACAGTGATTCTGTTTACTGTTCTCAATAATGCCAATATTCATGCAATTTTTCTATATTATCCTCCTGAGACCCAGTAAAACTAAAGTTTGATCATTTCAGTAATTTTGAAATAAAATGCGTCTATGAGATGAAAAACACATGTCACAAGGATTTTTTTTCAAAACCCTTTTTGTTTATTTTTTATTAAATGTCCTTTACAAGGGACAACGGGGCATGGTATAGTCATTTTCTTTATGTATTTTGTGTTGCCGTTCTGCATCAGATCAAAAAGGAAGTCCCAATGTCCACTACAGTGGACATTAAAAAAGTACTTTTACAACATTTAGCAGATGCCCTCATCCAGAGCGACTTACAGTTGATACAGTCTTATAATCCAAGCAATTGTAGGTTAAGGGTCTTGCTCAAGGACCCAACAGTGGCAACTTTGCAGAGGTGGGATTTGAGCCCTGGACTTTCTGGTCTAGAGTCCAGTACCTTATCTGCTAGGCTACCAAAATCCCTGTACACTGAAAGTACACTTTTAAGTGGTTAAAGATAAGTAAATCAGTAAAAAAAATGCTTTGAAAATTGGCTAAAACTGTTTTCTACGTAAAACATGTAAATTATAGGCTTTAGAAAAATCACTAATACATATTATTCAACAATTTACTTCTCCTGCGTTCGGACAACGTGGTTGCTGAGATTGCAGCCATTTTGAAAAAGCCGATCTCCCCCCAAAAATGATGTATCAGTGTAAAGGCCAGGATGTCCTCTAGATGGCGCATCAGCTTTTAGCTCTGTAGATTATGTGGTTATTGAAATACTCTTTGTGAACTCATGCCCCCTACAGAGGACAAAAATGAATGATCAAGATACTAATGTCTTATATTCTGTAGTTGTATATTCTCTATTTGAATCAAATCTAGTCAATAGTGGAACCCGGATTTAAACACTTCTTTATTTGACCAATTCAGACATTGAATGGTCCATTCGAAATGTTTTGGCTCCAAATTCAAACGAAAATTCAAACTCTGAACATCAGTAAAAGTCACTTTCAATCCAGCACTCACTAAATTACATGAGCTTTTTCAATACTTTATAAAATAAGCTTTGTGTTAATGATTTTGGTCAACTGTAGGTTAATGTACGTGTTGATGTGTAATAGGCTTTGCTATGATACTGCATAGACTATATTAAACTCATCAGTTCATGATACATTTAGCTTATGATGGATTTGTCGGAACATATCCCTATCGTACATCAGGGAGCCGCTGTACAATACAACTCCATTAATGCATATTTACATTTCAATTATTCCTTATGGGAAACATTTGCTTGTAACTGCATTAATAATTGTATATGCTTGCTATGTCTTTCCATGTTATAGTTCACTGTATTGTTAATGGCAATTTCACTCCAACCCCTGATCCCTGCAGTAGGAGATAGAAACAGCAGCTCCAGTGAGTCTATTCCATTGAGTTGGTTGGAAGTGCAAGAAAAATGGTTATAGCTCTGCTTAATTTGCCTAATGGGTACAAAATGATCATCTTTTTTTCCTTTTAATTAGCTGTTAAACCCCTATAAAATGGGCAGTAAAATTTTAGTCCTGCACTCAGCCAATTATAACCACTTAAGCTGATGAAACTCTTTCCCATGTCCAGCAGGGTTTGTACTGCTCAGGAGAGCTACGTTGGCGTCTTACAAGCTGTCTGGTTATTAGCTAAAAAAGAAAAGGCAGTTAATGGACTTTACTGATGTTTGCATCAGTATAGGAAGTAGTTACTGACGAATAAACCCAAAGAAGTTGAACAGAAAGATCGGGAAACACACAGGAGGTGGAATCATGACCCCTATCCAGTCCTGTGATGGACCGGCGTCCCATTATATGCTGTAGTTGTATATTCATTATTTTATTATACTTTCAATATTTTTGTCCTTGTTTATTTCGTTTTAGCCTATATATTGTTGTATTCTAAATTAAGTAGTACATTTATTTACATATGTTCTCTCCTTTAAATCCTCATATTTACCTTCTGCTTATTTAAACTATTATTACAAACTTAGTAATAAGGTAACTTAGTTTAACTCTTACATTTAACATCCAGGCTGTCCAAGGAGGATGGGTCCCTTTTTGAGTCTTGGTCCTCCCAAGGTTTCCTCCCTATAACATTAGGCGAGTTTTCCTTGCCACTATCGCCTCAGGCTTGCACAATTAGGGCTTTGAGCCTGCATATTTGTAAAGCTGCTTTGAGACCATGCTCTGATGCAAAAAAGTGGTAGATAAATAAATGTGACTTGACTTGAAAACAGGTAAACTTAATGAGAAAAGGAGATTGGGGTCCTTGCACTGAGTCTTATGGGCTGCTAAGGGTAGGCTCACCTTTCCTGGTGTCATTTTTGAGTAATGTGGTCTCCAGTCTGAGGAAAACTTTCTGATACATTTCTGATGGTGCTGACTAATGTACAGGTATGCACCATTTAACAACCGCCTTATGCTCTGTGAAACAGATGTTCATCGGATGGTCATTAAATTAAAGGTAAATGAACTATTTGCACTTTCATAATTTCATCATTTGTAACTGAACACATGGAAGAAGACCATATGGAGATCATATAATTTCTTGGAGGCACTTTCACGGAACTCTACTTTTAAACCCTAAGTTGTTGTAGTCAAAGGAAGCAGCCACCATCAGATAATGGTGCACATTCTCTCTTTTCCACTATCGCATCCTTCCTTGAAACACTCATGTTTTTACCCGTCTTTGTTTATTCCTTCACATTTTGCTTAAAGATAACTCATTCAGATGCTTATGGACAAGCCGTTGCTTGTTTTGAGCAGAACTCAATGGGTACCAGCATATATTTGTGACGATAAGTACAGATAAGACTTTAACAAATACGTTCTGATTTCACTGCTGATACACGGTTAAGCAAAACGTAGCTAGATGCTGTCAACACCTACATAGAACAATAGATCAAATGTGTGGCGTTAGATAAACCTTCTGCCACCAGGGTGCAGTGTGACACCAAGAAACTATATAACGCTGACCAGAAGCCATGAAAACAAACTAATGGACTGAGTTTATTCAGTTTTATTAGTTACTAAGTTCATTCGTTCATGCTCATAAAGTTATTCATTTTCATGCTGGCAGCATAGGGTGCAAGGCAGGAACCAAACCAAACCTAAACCCAATCTCTTTTAGGGCACATGCGCGTGCGCACACACACACAGTGACACTTTACAGACACCAGTTAATCCAAATCATGTCGTTTGAATGTGGGAAGAAACCTACCTAAAGGAAACCCACACTGACATGGTGAGAACATGCAAACTCTACACAGGTTGGGAATCGAACCCAGGTTTCTAAAGCTGTGAGGTGACAGCCTGAACCACTTTACACATTTATGAAGTAATTTTTCACTTCAAATAATCTACTTCTGCAGCGTCACGGTGGTTAGCAGAGTTGCCTCATAGCTTCGGAGACCCCGGTTCGATTTCTTGTCTGGACTCGTGGGGACATGTGGGTTCCTCCGACGTTCCAAAGACATGGATTAGGTCAACTGGCGTCTCTATAATGTCCAAGTGTGAGTTAATAAGTGTATGTGTCTGCCTAGGGTTTTTGCACGTCTTGTGTTTGGTGCTGCCGGTTTGGCACTGGCTCCCCATGACTCACGTAAGTAATCAGTGTTGCATCTGACAACCACAGGAGGGCAGTATATTCATGTCAAAGCGATGGGTTTTATGACTGGAAGCCGGTGGTCTAAGACTATTTTCAAAAGCAGCCATAAAATCATATGGTTAGGAAAAATGTACAGGATAACCTTGTTATTGGCTAGATGCTGTTCATTTGTTTATTAGTTTTATTTAACGTCGCATGGCTATATTCACGACAAACACAAGCTAATATCATTTCAAGAGAACAGTCAACCTAATGCATGTGGGAGGAAATCGAAGCACCTGGTATAAACCCACGCGAACACAGGGAAGATATGCAAACTCCACACAGGCAGAGTCCAGGGTTGGGATCGAAACTGGGGATCTCGAAGCTGTGGGACGACTATGCTACATACATGCACCCTGCAACCTACTCAATACACCATCCTTCAACTCATCCTGGAATTTCAGAACGAATAATAAATTGCAGTCCTACCTCAGCACTCAACCACTTTTGCAAAAACTTTGAAACAATTGAAGCGATCTGTGGTGAGAACAAAGCACTCTGTGCACTTACTAGAATTTGTGTGAGGTGAGACACATGACTCCATGCCCTTTCCAGTCAAAACATATAAGCACATCAGTCTCACAATAGCTCTGACTCGGATCTGCAGATCTCAGGCAAAATCTGCTGTAAACTTTCTATCGTGTTTTTAAATTTTGAAATATATTCTTAGTGCAGATGGGTAACCGTGAGTCCTAAGAAGGTTAGTGATAACAGCCCAGCAAAGACCAAAATAGTAAGAACCATATGTCATTATAATAAAATATCTTGTATTTCATCATTATTGTTTTATATTTTTGTCTGTGTATACAGGGTGTCTATAAAGTAAGCCCTACTTTAATACAATTGTTACTCATCGGCCAACGTGAGTTGGTGTGTACATGAGAGGCTGTGGTCAGATTTACGTCAAGAGCAAGGAGCCCAGGTTTTATCCACATTACACCAATTCCATGTCAGCCCACGTGACAAACATAAACACACGTATTAACAATGTGAAGGAGGGACTTTATAGAGGGACATTCTGTATATACTGTAGTGTGTGTACTGTAGTGTGTATGTACATATATACAATACAGTGGGGGGGGGGGGGGTATTTAGTCAGCCACTGATTGTGCAAGTTCTCCTACTTAGAAGGATGAGAGAGGTCTGTAATTTTCATCATAGTTACACTTCAACTATGAGAGACAAAATGAGAAAAAAAATCCAGGAAATCACATTGTAGGATTTTTTAAAAGGAATTTAATTGTAAATCTGGGTGGAAAATAAGTATTTGGTCACCCACAAACAAGCAAGATTTCTGGCTCTCACAGACCTGTGTAACTTCTTATTTAAGAACCCTCTCTGTCCTCCACTCATTACCTGTATTAATGGCACCTGTTTTGACCTCGTTATCTGTATAAAAGACACCTGTCCACAGCCTCAAACAGTCAGACTCCAAACTCAACCATGGCCAAGACCAAAGAGCTGTGGAAGGACACCAGGAAGAAAATTGTAGACCTGCACCAGGCTGGGAAGAGTGAATCTACAATAGGCAAGCAGGTTGGTGTGAATAAATCAACTGTGGGAGCAATTGTAAGAAAATGGAAGACATACAAGTCCATTGATAAACTCCCTTGATCTGGGGCTCCATGAAAGATCTCATCCCATCGGGTCAAAACAGTGAGCAAAAATTCCAGAACTACATGGAGGGACCTGATGAATGACTTGCAGAAAGCTGGGACCAAAGTAACAAAGGCTACCATCAGTAACGCACTATGCCGAGAGGGACTCAGATCCTGCAGTGCCAGGCGTGTCCCCCTGATTAAGAAATTACATGTCCTGGCCCGTCTGAAGTTTACCAGAGAGCATATGGATGATCCAGAAGAGGATTGGGAGAACATCATGTGGTCAGATGTAACCAAAATAGAACTTATTGGTAAAAACTCTAATCATCGCGTTTGAATGCTGAGTTGCATCCCAAGAACACAATACCTACTGTGAAGCATGGGGGTGGAAACATCATGCTTTGGGGCTGTTTTTTTGCAGAGGGGACAGGACGACTGATCCGTGTTAAGGGAAGAATGAACGAGGCCATGTATCGTGAGATTTTAAGCCAAAACCTCCTTCCATCAGTGACAGCATTGAAGATGGAACGTGGCTGGGTCTTTCAGCATGACAATGATCCCAAACACACCGCTCGAGCACGAAGCATTTCAAGGTCCTGGAGTGGCCTAGCCAGTCTCCAGACCTCAACCCCATAGAAACTTTGTGGAGGGAGTTGAAAGTCCGTGTTGCCCCAAAACATCACATCTGCTCTAGAGGAGATCTGCATGGATGAATGGGCCAAAATACCAGCTACAGTGTGTGCCAACCTGCTGAAGACTTACAGGAAACGTTTGTCCTCTGTCATTGCCAAAAAAGAGTTAATTTGCCAACAAATTAACTTCATTAATGCATATAATGCTTCTTACTGTGTGGATTTTCTGGGGGTGTCTTTAAGTTTGCATTATTCCTTATGTGATAAATTCTCTCGGCACTCATCATTTTCAGCACTTGACACGACTTCTGGAAGGAATTGACCACGAGTATCAAGGTTCCACTGTATATACCTGTAAGCTAAACTTAACATACACAGCAAACTTATTTTGTTTGCTGTGTATAATTTAATGGCAATACATATTTATATGAAATAATTGTATTTAAAAGCATACACTGAACCGGTTTACACAAAGCCATCATTTGGATTATATAATTTTGTGAGGCATGGGGGACTGCTGTATATTTGTTGTTAAAAAATTAAGTTTAAGCCATATATGTTCTATGGTTTTAAAATGTTTTCAGCCTATCAGAGACAAACGTCCGCTTTAAAAAACAACATAATTAAGAATGACTTTTTAATATTTCAGTGGTGCTGGGACTCAATTTAGGGGGGCTTGGGGGCCCCTAAAAAGGGGCTAGACATGCCTATGTTTCAAACTCATTAAGAGAGTTAAGTGATAGTGGGGTTGAGGCTTGTGTATGAGCAAAGACTGCTACAACGAGAGAACTGCTGTTCCAGACCAGGTATGCTTTAAGTACTTTCAGGATTGAAAGCAATTTGAAAAATTGAAACTCATGCACAGAAGCCATCCACAACCTTACACAGTCCTCATTGCGTGCACTGTGAGTCCTCATACGCCTCTTGAAAGCTACTGAAGTGGAGCTCAGGAGAATGAAGACTAATAACAGTAGAGAAAAGCTGACTGAGTCCTCAGAGTGCTCCGATAATGTCGGTGCCAGTGACACCATTGTAGTAACTTGCATTTGCATTGTCAAATGACTGAATAAAACTTGTGATAGAGAACAATTTATCCTGCCAGCAGCAGAAGAAATTATCGCTGGGCTAAGTGGGTCCATGCTGTTCTCATCATTAGATGCTGCAGCAGGGTTCTGGCAAATTCCACTCAACAAGGACATCCAAAGACTAACTTTTATCACAACCATTTTCAAAATTGCTTTATTTGGCTCCCTTCTGGCATTAGCAATGCTTCATTAATTTCTCAAATGGAAATAGTGGAAACAGAGCCTGACCCGTGCCTACGGAGGATTCTGTAATGGCTGGCGGCCACAGACCTTAGGCTTAACACAGAGAAATGCATGCAGAGGCAGAAAGAGTTACATGTCCTATTTCAGTTGATGGCATGCAACCAAGCAATCAGCAATCAGTGGACTGCTACCCAGGAAGAAATTAAACTGATCCTGGTCAAATATTTGGCAAAATACCCAATGGGCCTGTGTAAACTGCTTAAAATGAAAGTCAGTGTGGTCAAAATATGCACTGCCATCTAAGACTAAAAGATAAGTTTCGCATGCAATGACATGAGAATCACAAAAGCAAAACAAAGACTTGACTGATGCAAAAAGGAGCACTCTCACCACTTTCATATTTTCATTAATGCTTTATAGATTATGCTGGAGTCCAAATAGCCAATGAACTCTGCTAAAAATTGGTTCTGCAGGGGAATGTGTGCAACAGCAATACATTTTAAAAGAGGCTCGCTAATCAATGAGAATTTGATTAAGTTACAGTGGTGTTTGAAAAGTTGTGAACCCTGTGGACCCACTGCATAAATATGACCAGAAAACCACCACCAGTCCTAAATGAAGATTCACAACTAAAGAAATGAGACAAAATATTATATGTGGTCATTTATTTATTGAGAGAAATAATCCAGTGTTATATATCTGTGGTTAGCAAAAGTATGTGAACCTCTAGGATTAGCAGTTAATCTGAGAGTAAGGTGTTCTCAATCAATGGGATGTCAATCAGGCATAAGAACTGAGATCTATCATAGTCTGATCTTCAAAGCATGTTTGTGGAAGTGTATCATAGTTTGCACAAAGGACCTTAGAAACATTTCTAAATTCTCTATGGAAAAGATTACAAGACCTCTAAAGAGGTTGGACTCCACCAATACACAGATTCTGTATAAATGAGGAAATTCAAGACTGTTATTACCCTTCCCAGGAGTTGATGACCAACAAAGATGAATCCAAGAGCAGGATGTCTAATAGTTCACGAGGGCACAAAGGAGGCCAGGGTCACATCTAAGCAACTAAAGGCCTCTATTACATTGGCTAATATTTATGTTCATGAGTCCACCATCAAGAGAACACTGAACAACAATGGTGTGCATGGTAGGTTGCAAGGAATGAGCTACTTCTCTCCAAAGAGAACATCGCTGCCACACATGGCACATGGACAATAAATAAGGCTATTGGAAAATGGATGGGAGAGACCAAAATAGAACTTTTTGAATTATTTAAAAAGAGTAGAAGTCCACATTTCAGCATAAGACACTTCTCCCATTTGTGAAACATGGTGGTGGTAGTATCATGGTTTGGGCTTGTTTTGCTGCATCTGGACCAGTACAGCTTGAAATAACTGATGGGACAATGAATTCTGAATTATGGTTCTCTTCATCTGCTTTTAGGACTTGTGTGTGACAATCAGATGTTTTAGGTCATATTAATCCGGAAATCTAGATCATTCTAAAGGATTCACAAACTTTCAAGCACCACTGTACAACTGATATAACTTTAACACTGTACCAAGAAACAGTGGATTAAGGAGTTGCAGTATCTTACATCCTGCATCATCATGGTCCCATGGATACATTTCTGATGTTATATCAAATGCACCAAAGCAGCCACTGTGAACTAATAAGCTCTGACATTTGTACTACTGTAACTTCCTACCCTATTGTTTTAATAAATTGTGTTGTACCTCCTGAGATTTTGGAGCTGGTTCTGCAGAGGTGTACGCCAGTGCTGCTCTGCCACATTAAGCAGGGTAACCAGGTAGACACAAATGAATAAGTGCACCCTTTTGGTGATCCAGGGGAAATGGTTTATGTGCTAATAATATTGTCTACATTGCCCCAGGTATTTCACAGAGCATTAAGATAAGGTATGAAGACAAGCTGTGCCAGTTTCCTCAGGAGTTCCGTACATTTCCTGGGGAGAGAAGTATGTGCACCTGCATGATGAATGTGAGTTTACCTCACACAGAATCCCACTGCCTGTGCAAGCTACCAATAAACATAAATGCATTCTCATTTCTTTTCTACTAAGATTTTACTGGAGCATGAAAATGAGAACGTTTCTGTAATATTAGGTAGATATGAGCATACGAGAATCTAATATTTACTTAAATTATTGCTTAGCAGCCAAAACGAATGCAGAGTGACTTACAAATGTTATAATCTTACAAGGTACAGACCAGGCCATTACGTGATTAAGGGTCTTGTTCAAGGGCACAACAGTGGTAGCTTGGCAGTGCTGGGACTTGAACCCTGAAGCTTTTGGCCATTAGTCCAGGATCTTAAACACTAAGCATGAATGTTCTGCCATAATTATTGATGGTCATCAGGTAAAGAGTTTGGACCCCACGATCCCCAGTCAGACAGATTGTATGCAAATTGAGGAATTTCATAACAATATTATTGAGTCGACCAAGAAAGATCACTCCAGGAGCAAGGCAGTAACAGTCTGCGAGGTCACAGAGGAATCCAGCGTAACTTCTATGCAACTAAAGGCCTCTCTCCCACTGTCTAATGTTAATGTTCATGAGTCCACCATCAGGAGAACATTGAATAGCGATGGTGTACATGGTAGGGAGAAAGCCATTCCTCTCCATAAAGAGGAATCGCGTGGCACATGTACAATGCAGAAGGGTATTAGAAAAACTTGTTGAGGATGGATGAGGCCAAAAGGGTCAGAAAATCAATCAGAAAATGGTTTAGGAGGACTAAAATTAATGTTTGTACACCACTGCTATGCAGTGTTCTCATGACGTTGGACTGGTGAACATTAACATTAAGAGTGTGAGAGAGGCCTTTAGTTGCATTGAAGTTACCCTGGGTTCCTTGTATGGCTCTATACTCCTTCATTCTTTTATACACACTTAATCCAGCTCAGAAGATGGCGCCTAATTAGAAGCATGGGATGGCACAGTACCTCATTCCATGCTGGGCACATGCATCCACACACTCACCTCTGCTCATCACATACTTTTGCCACTCACTAATATGTAATAATGGATCATTTTCCTCAATAAATAAATGACTAAGTATAATATTTTTGTCTCACTTGTTTAACTGGGCTCTCTTTATCTACTTTTAGTGAAAATCTGATGATGTTTTAGGTCATATTTATACAGAAAAGTAGAAAATGCTAAAGGGTTCACAAACTTTCAAGCACCACTGTAGTTGTTGTGGTTCCATATCATTGACCATGTCACAAATTCAGCGGAGGTGAGTGTGTGGATGCATGTGCCCAGCATGGAATGGGGTAATGTCCCACCCCATGCTTCCAGTTGGGCGCCACCTTCCGAACTGGAACTCCGAAATTCTAAAGCGTTCACAAACTTTCAAGCACCACTGTAATTGATCACAAACTGCTAAATTAATATTGGTATAGGTGAAATTTGGTTGCAAATCACCTATATTCTGCATGTAGCTATTTTGCCATGCGTCATTATATTGAAGAAATGCTGGCAGATTTGATGTGAGAGGCTCTTAGTGGCCATCAACAAGATGGCCCATCCAGTGCTAACACAGGTAGCACAGTCTTGCCTTTGACTAATGAGGAGAGCTCAGTGTCATGTCGTCAGCATAGTTCTTCTAGAGCTGGAGAATCAGCCCAAGGTGCTGCTAAGGGAAACTATATTTAGGCTCTTTGTATAGTCACCTGTAGCCTACTCCAAACGGGATTACACTGTTCAGTCACGATACTGTACAGTAACTTGGTTTGGTATTTCTGTTTCTGACAGACTAGGCAAATTTCCAGTTCTTCTCTGTGCAAGATTCAACGTTACGTCCTTAAGTCCCTAATTGATGAGACATAATTGAATAGAAGGGCCAACAGTTTCGCAGATAAACCAACAAATAATGTTGTTATAATTTGTAAACAGAAAGAAACGCTTCACAACAAGCATTAATCTGGTTCAATCATACACTGAGCAGCACTAGAAGTGCTAGGCTAACTACATGACAGCAAGCTCTGCTCATTAGCTGAAGACAATGAGTGTTTACTGCCTGTATTATTTGAGCCATTTTCAGTCATTAAGACCTTGCAGCAAATCTGCCAGGCAGCTTTTTTTTTTTGACGTAATTCTAAATGTACAAAATCTACAGGTCATTATTTGAACCGAATGTTGCATGTACCGTGTTTTTAGCAATCTGTGATCGATTAGTTGTTGTGGTGCCATGAACAAAATCCGATAGAGGACGCTGTTTTGACTGAAATACTATCACCGTGTTTTGTGTTTTATTTGTGCGGGTTCACAGCGCCACATAGTGGAATTCAATAGTACTGTGTTGACTCCACAGGTGTTTTCGTATTCGAGTCTGAAAGATTTAAAATACAAATCCATAACAGGTAATTGTTTAAAGACTAAAGCACGGTTTCCCTTCAAGTTCAATAAAATTAGATGATGAAATGTTTACTAAAGTGTCTATACTATTAATTAATCTTTGTGGAAATTAAAAAAAATGAGCAAATCCAGTGATCAAATATCTAAATGTAGTATTAAGCTATTCGTTCATTAAACTCTATTTACTCTATCTATTTCCGGTCAAGAGCACAGCACAGTGAGCAACATCAGATTTGAAGCCCCAAAGAAAGGCCTAATAGACATTGATTGAAGCCTCTGCATCTCTGGGAGTCTGAGGAGCAAAGTTAGGTGTATATGTGTTAAAAAGATAGAAAGAAAGAATAATGCTAATTGGACAAATTGTATTGAGTCATTTTAAGCCACATCTGGATGCAGCCCTCACTGTGTATGTGTAAGTTTAATTAAGTTAAACAAATGAGACAAAAAATATTATACTTGGTCATTTATTTATTGAGGAAAATGATCCAATATTACATATTAGTGAGTGGCAAAAGTATGTGAACCTCTTGGATTAGCAGTTAATTTGAAGGTGCAATTAGAGTCAGGTGTTTTCAATCAATGGGATGACAATCAGGTGTGAGTGGGCAGCCTGTTTTATTTAAAGAACAGGGATCTATCAAAATCTGCTCTTCATACCACATGTTTGTGGAAGTGTATGATGGTACAAACAAATGACATGAAAAGAGTTGTTGATGCTCATCAGGCTGGTCAAGGTTACAAAACCATCTCTAAAGAGTTTCCCCAAGAGTGGTCAACCAACAAAGATCACTCCAAGAGCAAGGCGTGTAATAGCTGGCGAGGTCACAAAGGACCCCAGGGTAACTTCTAAGCAACTGAAGGCCTCTCTCACATTGGCTAATGTTAATGTTCATGAGTCCACCATCAGAAGAACACTGAACAACAATGGTGTGCATGGCAGGGTTGCAAGGAGAAAGCCACTGCTCTCCAAAAGGAACATTGCTGCTTGTCTGCAGTTTGCTGAAGATCATGTGGACAAGCCAGAAGGCTATTGGAAGAATGTTTAGTGCTTATGCTATACATTGTTTCTCTATTTGTATTAGTTATATTCATCTTAACCTATATATTATTCTATTCTAAATGTACATAGGGTATCATCTTTACATATATTTTTTAATTATTGTATTTAACATCCAGGCTGCCCAAGGAGGATGGGTCCCTATTTGAGTGTTGGTCCTCCCAAGGTTTTTCCCTGTAAGGTTTGGGGAGTTTTTCCTTGCCACTGTTGCCCCAGGCTTGCTCAACTAGGGCTTTGAGCTAGTATATTTGTAAAGCTGCTTTGAGACAATTCGGTGTTGTAAAAAGTGCTATATAAATAAATTTGACTTGACTTGACTTGTGGACCGATGAGACCAAAATAAAACTTTTTGCTTTAAAAGAAAAGCGTTATGTTTGGAGAAAAGAAAACACTGCATTCCAGCAGAAGAACCTTATCCCATCTGTGAAACATGGTCGTGGTAGTATCATGGTTTGGGCCTGTATTGCTGCATCTGGGCCAGAACAGCTTGCCATCATTGATGGAACAATGAATTCTGAATTATATCAGATAATTCTAAAGGAAAATGTCAGGACATCTGTCCATGAACTGAATCTCAGGAAAGGTGAGTCACGCAGCAAGACACCGACCCTAAGCACACAAGTCGTTTTACCAAATAAAGGTTAAAGAAGAATAAAGTTCATGTTTTGGAATGACCAAGTCAAAGTCCTGACCTTAATCCAATCAAAATGTTGTGGTAGGACCTGAAGTGAGCAGCTAATGTGAGGAAACCCACCAACATCCCAGAGCTGAAGCTGTTCTGTACGGAGGAATGGGCTAAAATTCCTCCAAGCCGGTGTGCAGGACTGATCAACAGCTACAGGAAACATTTAGTTGCAGTTATTGCTGCACAGGAGGGTCACACCAGATACTGAAAGCAAAGGGTCAAATAGTTTTACCACTCACTTATATGTAATATTGCATCATTTTCCTCAATAAATAAACGATCAAGTATAATATTTTTTGTCTCATTTGTTTAATTAGGTTCTCTTTATCTACTTTTAGGACTTGTGTGAAAATCTGATGATATTTTAAGTCATATTTATGCAGAAATGTAGAAAATTCTAAAGGGTTCACAAACTTTCAAGTACCACTTTACCTCAAGAAGATACGGTGCCAGTTGAGGCGGTTGAGAGAGATGAGTTCAAACAAGTTTTGAATTATTTAGACAAATTATGTACGTAGCCAAATGATTGTCTAATTATCATTAGACAAAATATCGAGATTTTTTTTCAACATCGCTCACCACAAACTGAAACAGGCACTTCATGTGAATCAGGCAACTCTTACACTATAAATAACGAATGACAAATGTTATCTTTGGTTTGAACCTGACTGAAATCTGCTTGGTTAGGTGAAGAAACGAATGAAATCTGTTTTAAATTATTTTTTTCTGAAAGTTTGACTTTCGGGCTGTATTCTGCAGGTGATGGCGCTGTTGTGGTGTGCTGCGTAGTCTAATCATTTTAACCTGTCGCCTGCTAAACTGTCCCCTTGTTCGCTTTATGGGGGCGTTTCAGAGGTCCTTTGTGTGAGCAGGTAAATTCAGCACTCACGAATTCCACTTGCGAGTTTTAGCGGATAAGAGACTCTTACACTAATGACAAAGTTAGGAACTTTTTCACGACGGCGGCCGCAACCTGTTGCCCATGTAAGGTTGCTGTTAGCGAACCGGGCTTAGCCAGCTAGGTTAGCTTACAGGAACTAAACGGAGCGGTTAGCTTAGCTACCTGGTTAGTTAGTCCGCGGTAACCTGGTGTTCTTCAGAGCACATAATCCAGGTATAACTAAACAGCAGACGCTTCTAGTCGTGTAGACCTCGGAGCTTCTATACAACAGCATTTAATAGTGAAGTAAAGAGGAACACCAGTGGCTGTCACTTCGCTTTCCTTAGCACAGGTAAGTTCTTTGGAACTCAACCTACCTAGCCAGCTTTACCTATATGACGCCTGTGTACTGTGATTTGTTTGGTTTATTTAGCCGAGTAAACAACGTTTGGCTGTTTAATAAAGTAAAATTACAATGGCCATTTTCCTGTAATAAGTTTGAAACTTCAGACGTTATGCACCTGTCACTGTTTCTCTACAAGCCTTTCTTGACCTTCTTGGCAGTTCAGCGCCAGTTAACAAAGACATTGATTTTGGTAACGGCTGTTTTTTTTGTGATGACTTGTTTGATTTATCGTGTCACAGCTGTGATTTAAACCATTTTTCCTTCAGAAAGTGCAGTTCAGATGGATTTGTTGTGGTTTATTGTTCCTCTAAGCTACGCTTTGGTTTAAAACCCAAATAGACACTATATTAGGTACACCTCCTTGTTTCTCAGTTCTACTTACTACATAGATGCATTTTGTAGTTCGACATTTACAGACTGTAGTCCATCTGATTCTGTGCGTACTTTATTCCCCTTTGCGCTGTTCCCCAGTGGAAAGGACCACCACAGATGGTGGCTTGGTGGATCATTCTCAGCACTGACCTAGTGTTGGTATGAATGAGTGTATCAGACAGCAGTGCTGCTGGAGTTCTAAACACCTCAGTGTCAACAGATGAGTGATGGTCCCTGACTTTACACCTATAAGACACAGCAATATGGTAGCCGTGTCTAATAGAGTGCACAGTGAGTGAACAAGGTGTTTAATTAAGTACTCCTGCAGCACTGCTGTATCTGATCCACGAGTACCAGCAAAACACACCTGTGGGGGTCCTGACCTTTAGAGAACAGAGTAAAAGTATGTACAGAAACAGATGGACTACAGTCTGTAATGGCAGAACTACAAGTGCATCTGTAGAATTTGCAAAGCAGCACCTCGCTTTTGCATTTTCTTACCCTTGTTAAAGTCGCTTGTGTCTTTACTACTCTACTGAACGTTTGTCCCTCATCCATGTTGGCTGATCTTTGTGCCATACTGATTGAAATGCAGAGTAGCAGTTTGACAACTACATTAGCGTATGCCAGTTCAGCCTGACGGATTGAAAGCACGTGACCGGGCAGCCTGCTGTTTGAAGCTAGAGCAAACACGGGTTGTTTTGAAAGTTCTGGATATGGACATTTGATGGCCTTGAGGAAGAAGGTGCTCTTAAACTATTGAGACGCAGGTTTCTGTTTTAAGATAAAGCCAGCCCCCAGCTTGGCACATTCCGATTCTGAGTCTCATGTGGGTGATTAGCAAGTCAGGACAAGTGCCTTGTGGTGCAGATATGCACAGCGTGAAGCTCTGCGTTGAGAGGAGCTGGAGAAATATGAAGTGTTCGTACTAAACCCAGTTCTGAACTGATCTCGAGCTGTCATGGTGGTGTCCTCTGTTGTGTTTCGTGTAACCTTGAATTGAAGGTAAGCCGTGGTCTTGATCGAATACGTGCAGTAACATGACACTGTTGAGCCGCTCAGGAGATTCAACACAAATGCTAGAATTCTGCGAGACAGGGGTCATCAAACACGGATATTAAGAATTGAATACTTGTGTCTTGTGATGTTTGGACTGAAAGTGGTTGTTATTCAGAATTGCACTGGCAGAGCGTTGGATTGATCGAGTGTACCAGTACATAGTTAATCATTACATAAATACTGAGGCAGGCAGAATGTGCTGTGATTTATTTATTTATTTTTTGGTTGCCCTCTTTGGAGATGCATAGTAGTTCACTGTACTGTTCTATATTCCGCTTTCGGTAAGTAAACATCTATTTCAATTAGACAATGGTTGCTTGTTTAACTCCGCTGCAGAGCTAATGTGGTAAAAGCAAAGCAAACCATCTTGTTTCACCTCCGCTTATCTTGGTCAGGGTCATGGGGGAGGGTCTGGAGCTTAATCCGGAATTCACAGAACAGCTCCCGGTCTTCATGTTGCAATACCCACCTGTGTTTCATAGCCAGGCCCTCAGGAACTGCCGTTTCCAGCAGCTGACTCTGAACACCTAGAGCTGCTAACTAATGCAGAGTGTAGTAAATATTTTCTGAGAGATTTTGGTCCATATTGGCACGATGGCGTCACGCAGTTGCTGCACATCCATGATGCGAATCTCATATTCCCATTCCACTACAGAGATGTTTTATTGGATTGAGATCTGGTGACTCTGGAGGCCACTTAAGTACAGTGAGCTCATTGACATGTTCAAGAAACTAGATCAGGATTTTTGAGCTTTGTGACATGGTGGGTTATCCTGCTGGTAGTCGCCATCAGAAGATGTGGCCATAAAGGGATCCACATTTACTCAGGAGACTGTGGTATTTAAATGATGCTCAGTAGGTATTAAGGGGCCCAGAGTGCAGCAGAAATATCCCCATACCATTACACCACCAGCAGCCTGATTCCTTGATACATGGCATGATGGATCCATGCTTTCATGTTGTTTATGCCAAATTCGGACCATATTCAGCAGAATTACAGGAGAATTCGAGACTGGTCAGACCAGGCAAGGTTTTTAAAATGTTTTGTTGTCCAATTTTGGTGAGCACATGCGAATTATAGCTTCAGTTACCTGTTCTTGGCTGACAGGAATGGCACCCAGGTTGGTTTTCTACTGCTTCAAAGTTTGATATGTTGTGCATTCAGAGATGTTCTTCTGCATACTTGGGTTGTAACGAGTGGTTATTTGAGTTACTGTTGCCTTTCTATCAGCTCAAACCAGTCTGGCCATTCTCCTCTGGCATCAACAAGGCATTTCCACCTAGCAGGGACTGAATAGTGTTGATATTTGAACGGTTAAAAACTGTAATTTTTTTGGCAGCTACTTCCCTAAGGCGAATATTGCACCGTGAACTGTTGTTGTTTACTTTAGTGAAGTAAAGTTATATTTTAGACTGTTGTTACATGTTTATGTGCTCTCCATGCAGCAAGGTAGTGGTGCGATATGTAATTATGAGTGGTTTTAGTTAAAGCAGATTTCTTTGACATTTTGGTACACCTGATTTGTGGGCTGCAACAATTGTTTCTTTAGACAATGAAACTGGCCAACATTTGCATTTTGTTTGCTTCCTGAGGTGAAATGTTTTCCTTGTCTCTCTCATGGTGGAATTTGCCTGATACTTTTTGAAGTTAGATTCTCACCCTTCTCTTGTATCCCACCACAGCTTACTGATTTGCCATAGTTAGGTTGAAGGCTTTTCATTCCATATTTTGTGGGAATATTACACCTTTGTGGGCTCCCTCAGCCATGTAAGATCATACACAATAGTGGTGAAGTGAGATAGAAACTCTTGACTGAATCCATATTTGGAACCCACTGAGCCAAGAAACACAAGTTAGATATTTTTTAGTCGATTGTTTTTATTCATATTTCTGAATGATATGCAGTAAAAGAAGAAATGTAGTATTGCTACCTCACATGAACATTGAGAAGTGACCGCTTGTCTAATATCTTTGGTGGTCATTTTAGATGTTTGAGCTCTTAATCTGTTGGTGCTCGATGCATCTGAACTGGCTGGTGCAGAAGAGGGGGTGGAAAAAAGCAAGGTTTTTAAAATCATTACTTTATTTTAGGTCTGTTTACCTGTCACGCCTGATCCCTTTGTTTCTATCCGTCTGGACTTTCTCAAGCTCTCACATGCCCTGACCCAGCCCTGCACCATTATTGATTCATCTCACCTGTCTGGCATTTCCTTAATCACATCCTCTGCTATTTAAACCCCTTGTTGAAGTGGGTGGTAGTGAAGCCATATGCTTTCAGAGTTTGTTTGTGTGCTGAATTTAAACCTTTGCTTTCTAAGCTCAGTTTATTTGCCATCTGTGTTAGTCTCTGCTCTCTGGCCCAGTCAGACAATCTCATTGGGCAAAGGAAAAAAAAAAATCTACACTTTGTGCTGACAATTCACAGGGTTGATTGAATTCAGTTGGTGCTTATGGAAATACTCGGGTCCTTTTTATTTATTTTATTTTATTATTTTTTTAAAACATATTATCAGTTTACATAATCTACAGTGTACTCTAGGTAGAATTACTACAAAGCAAAAGTTTTACGTTTCATTGTACGACAAAAAACTAATTTCTAATGCTAGTCTTATAAAGATGGGTTTCAGTAAACTTTAAATCTATATTTGTCCCTTCTGTTCAGTATTAACCTTTCTCTCGGAGGAATGCCAATAATAAATAAAATTTCTGACATGTAGTTCTTTGCAAAAGTCTTAGACAACCATTAGATTTGTTGTATTAGCAGTGGTCTAATGACCAAATATAATAATGTATTTATCTCTTTATTTGGATACAAAGAGAAAACACAGGAAATATGTACTTAAAATAAAAAAGGTGAGAGGAAAACATAACCAGTGTCGACTCTAAATTGGCCTAAAAGTGTGCAACTCTAAATTGGTCCTTGACTAGTATGTTGACATATTGTTGTGTCTGTCATAAGTATAGCCACTGATGCTGATGCAACATTAAATAAAACTAATAAACAAACCTCAGGTGTGCAGAAATGCTACTGAAGACCAACACATGCTGAATAAATATTTACAAGGCTCTGCTTGAATCTGTAGCCAATTTCTGTTTTTCAAATGCCATGGAGGACATGACATAAAGCTCTCATGATGGACCTGGCATAACATGACGTCACCAATATAGGAGAACCCAGTTTGTGTATCATTACACCCGTTTTTAGCCTAAGGCTTCAGTATTCAGAAATGTTCAACTATGTTTTTACACTCATGCTTAATGAGTGGTCAAATTGAAGTCTTTGCCAAAACAGAAACTGAAATTTGAAACCTATTAATTCGAAGATTAGATTCCTTAGATTCCTTAGTCACATCCTTTGCTATTTAAACCTCTTGTCTGAAACAGTTGAAGCCATTCACTTTGACTTGCATTTGCAACATTGAGCAGGCAGTCTGTTGCAGAACTGGTAGTCTTACTGCATGGTACGATCTAAGCTACTAGACAATGTGGTGGCGCAGTGGTTAGCACTGTCACCTCAGTTTTCTTTTGGTTCTTCTCACATTCCAAAGACACCTCTGAAGTGCCCAAGTGAGAGTTTGTGTCTCTGTGTCCTGTCAACATCTGTTTTCTTCCTTATGTTCAGTCCTATCAGTTATGTCCCGGCTCCTGCAGCCATGCTTTGGGTTAAGCGTGTACTCTCGGCTCTGATCCTAGAGCCTCCCGCACCCTGAAACCTCAAGTACAACCTTTTGTGGTTATAGCTTCCTTTTCTTGTTTTATCTTGCTATACTTCTATGCATTTGCATTTAAGACATCCTTATCCAGAGAAACATACAATCTATACAGCCATAAAAGGTACATTCCAAGAAATTGTATTCTAAGGGCCTTGCTCAGTGGTCCAACAGTTGCAGCTTGGCAGTGCTTGAACTCTGGACCTTCTGGTCATCCAGTGTTTTAAGTGCTGCATCATATGTTCCCTATGCTGTTTATTTGCTATCTGTTATCTGTGATTTTATACTTTATTAAAATACAGGTATGTGCCACTTAACATCCATCTGATCAACGTCATTCACTTTGACGAGCGAATAAATTATAACAGGAAATAAAAATCAGCCTATTAACTCTGGTCACCTCAACACTAAACACTGCGGATTTAGGAGTTAAAGCTTAAGTGTGTATAACTTCCTTGCCGGTCATGTTTGCTTACCTGTTAGCTCATGTTTGGCCTAGAGACTTCCATCTTGGTTGGTATGTTTAGAGACTTGTGTAAGTTACACACGTTTGTGTGGATGACGTTCTGCTCCTTATTTGTAACAAGCTGTCCTATTATAAGTAGTACTCCTTTGTTTGCCTTTGTTGAGTCTTAAATCTGGCTGATCTTCTGTGTTGTTGGTAATACTGTCTATCAATGCATTTTTGGCTTCTAACAAACAAAAGTATCAGGTTGTGCTCTTAAGTGTTACGGCTTTCTACACAGGGTCATAACAGTACGTCACTGTTTTTGTAATTATTGTGAATTTCTATCCATTAAAAATGCACTGGCATTAGGGATGCTATGTAGATGGTAGCGTTCCATCTGACCTGGCACGGGAGCACCCCGGTGCTGATACAGCCCTCGAAACGGAAGCATGGTGTCACCGATGAGGATGAAGGGAGCTGAAAAACAGCGTAAGTCACCGCAATATCCCGAGTTTGTTCCGTTTTGAAGTGAGGAAACGTAACGGCGCACTCACACTATGCAACAGTTGATGCTGGTTTTGTTTGTTAGCTGGATAATGACAGTTATGGCGTTAAAAGAGACAGATATCCTATATTGGCCAGGCTAGCTAAGTCCTATTTATGCATTCCTGCTACTGCAACACTGTCTGAGCGTCTATTTTCTGCGGCAGGAAATATAGTCTCTAAAAAGAGAGCCAGCTTTAGGCAGGAGCATGTTGACGGGCTAACATTTTTGGCTTGCAATGCAAAGTTTCTAAAGAAAGAGCGTGAATGAGTTTGTATGTAGTGTTTGCATCTGAGATGCACTTATTTTTCTTTATTGTTTAATTAGTTTTTTTAATTTATTAATATTCATTTATTGTAAGCACTTATTTGCTCTGCTATTTAATGTTATATTTCTGAATAAAGACATGGAAAGGTTTTTTTAAAAACCCAATTAATCGATTAATTGAAAAAATAATCGTTAGTTGCAGCCCTAAACATTTGTTTTGAGTTATAAACAAATAAATGAGTAGCGTTGTGGTAAGCCAAATGTTTTCCACACTTGCTACTGTAATGCTTGGAATTCTCTTTGCTGTGCTGTCACTGAAACACACATGTTCTTTTGTGGCAGTTCTCGTGTGTACTCTCACCTCTGAGAGCTATGTAAATACCGCGCAGCAGGCTCAGGTCAGTTTACCAAACCCGTCAGTCCAGCTCCTTCCTTCCATTTGCCTTTTTTTGTAGACTGAAGGCTATGAAACTTCTGCCGTGTAGTTAGACTATGAGTGTGTGGATTAAACAGTCACATAGTACATCAAACTATATTCATAAATGAAGCTCTAGCACACACTTATGCTGTCTTCTGACCGCCTCTGCGTTACTTAAGCTGAAGTAAAATGGCAGCACAAGGTGTTCCTGGTGTTTATGATCGCATGTATTTTACCTGTGGGGTTTAACCGGTGCGTTGTCGGAACTTCGTGTTCTCTCAAGACCTCACAAAAGTTTCTAACGCTTACGGACGTTTTCTTGTGGCTTGTATTTTGCTTAAAGGGGAAAAAGAACTGGGACGACTTTCATAATAGCAGTCGATTGATTTTGGCTATTCAAATACTTGCATTGTAAGAGTAGCATTTGAATGTCTGAAAGTGTAACACAACCATAAGAATGATGCAGGATAACTTGAACAAAATCATTGCAATAAACACACACACTTTATTAGGTACACCTGTTGAACTGCTCGTTAACACAAATGTCTAATCAGCCAATCGCATGGCAGCAACTCGTTGCATTTAGGCGTATAGATATGAACAAGATGACCAAAAGGTGATTTAAGTGATTTTGAACGTGGCATGGTTGTTGTGGACTGTGGTAGCCTAGCAGTTAGGGTACTGGACTATGGACCAAAAGGTCCAGGGTTCAAATCCCACCTCTGCCAAGCTGCCACTGTTGGGTCCTTGAGCAAGGCCCTTAACCCACAATTGCTTGGATTGTAAGACTGTACCAATTGTAAGTCGCTCTGGATAAGGGCGTCTGCTAAATGCTGCAAACGTAAACGTTAATGTTGCTCGATGGGTTGGTCTGGGTATTTCAGAAAAATTTCACGCATGGCCATCTCTAGAGTTCACAAAAAATGGTCTGAAGAAGAGAAAATCCAATGAGGGCAGTTCTCTGTGCAAAAATGCCTTGAGGTCAGAGGAGAATGGCCAGACTGGTTTGAATAGAAAGGCAATAGTAATTCAAATAACCATTCGGTGCAACCAAGGTGTGTAGAAGAGCATTTCTGAATGCACATCATACGGAAGCTTGAAGCCGGTGGGCTACATCAGCAGGAGACCACACTGGGTGCCACTCCTGTTAGCAAAGAACAGGCAACTGAGGCTACAATTTGTACAAGCTCACCAAAACTAGACAATAGATTAGAAAAATGTTGCCTGTCCTGATTAGTCTCGAGTTCTGTGACATTCGGATGGTCGGGTCAGGTTAGGTTTAAACCACAAGAAGGCATGGATCCATCCTGCCTTCTATCAAGGGTTCAGGCTGGTGGTGGCGTAATGGTGTGGGGGATATTTTTATATTTTGGGCCCCTTAATACCATCTGAGCATTTCGTATTTATTAAAATTGAATCTTGTGGGATATTCCTAAAATGGATCACACTTATTTTTAACTTGTGAAGTTTTAGTTTTTCATTAGCTGTTTGAAATGACATGGTTTAAAAAAAAAAAATAATAATAATCCTCAGATTCGAGCCTTTTAAATGTTATTTAGGTTAATGTTTTCCATTTCCTTCAGAAAAGTCTTTATCACTGCTGTTCTTTTTCTCCGTGTTTTGTAAATTGCCAGTGTGCCTCGCACTGTCATGAATATGGTTTTATGATGTGTTTCAACTTGTTTGGTTTGTAGGCGGTTTGACTCCGTATACACAAAACACTACAAATGGCTCAACTGTCTCTGCTGGTGTACAGTAGTGTAGAGACTATAGTGGCCAGACAGGTTTGACAAATGCAACAGAGGCACACTCCTATATTTAGGTCACAATCTAGGTTTCTTTCACAAGGTGGTTTTGTCAGTTTTTAAAATGTGATGTGTTACTTAGAATAAACCCCAGCTAGTAGGGATCATGGTGTGATTTTTATTTGAATTGTTGGACTTTGGTAGACAGCAACAATGAGTGGCTTTACATGCATTTAATAAGGTCGTAATTAGTGGTGGGCGACACAAGCTTGAATTCGTATCACAGCATTTTAAATACGATAACGATAGAATATGATATACCAAAAAAAAAAGAAAAATAGAGATTTAATTTATTATAAAATTAACTTATAAAGTCAAAACATAAGTGGGTGAGTATTAAACTCACTTCAACTATGAGAGACAAAATGAGAAAAAAAATCTAGGAAATCACGTAGGATTTTTAAAGAAATTAATTGTAAGTCATGGTGGAAAGCATGCAATATTTCTGGCTCTCACAGACCTGTAACTTCTTTAAGAAGCTCTTCTGTCCCCCACTCGTTACCTGTATTAATGGCACCTGTTTGACCTCGTTATCTGTATAAAAGACACCTGTCCACAGCCTCAAACAGTCAGACTCCAAACTCAACCATGGCCAAGACCAAAGAGTTGTCGAAGAACACCAGGAGTAGACCTGTACCAGGCTGGGAAGAGTGAATCTGCTATAGGCAAGCAGGTTGGTGTGAATAAATCAGCTGTGGGAGCAATTGTCAGAAAATGGAAGACATACAAGACCATTGATAATCTCCCTCGATCTGGGGCTCCATGCAAGATCTCATCTCGTGTGGTCAAAATGATCATGAGAACGGTGAGCAAAAATCCCAGAACTACACAGAGGGACCTGATGAATGACCTGCAGAGAGCTGGGACCAAAGTAACAAAGGATACCATCAGTAACACACTACGCCGAGAGGGACTCAGATTCTGCATTGCCAGGCGTGCCCCCCTGCTTAAGCCAGTACATGTCCAGGCCCGTCTGAAGTTTGGCAGAGAGCATATGGATGATCCAGAAGAGGATTTGGAGAAAGTTATGTGGTCAGATGAAACCAAAATAGAACTTTTTGGTAAAAACTCAACTTGTGTTTGGAGGAAGAAGAATGCTGAGTTGCATCCCAAGAACACCATACCTACTGTGAAGCATGGGAGTGGAAACATCATGCTTTGGGGCTGTTTTTCTGCAAAGGGGACAGGACGACTGATCCATGTTAAGGGAAGAATGAACGGGGCCATGTATCGTGAGATTTTAAGCCAAAACCTCCTTTCTCGGCCAACGAAGGAGTGGCTCCGTAAAAAGCATTTCAAGGTCCTGGAGTGGCCTAGCCAGTCTCCAGGAAATTTGTGTCTGCATGACAAGCAAGCAACCAGGTCTGTGGAAACAAGCCCATAAGAAGCAAAAGTCTCTTATGAGTGGATTCTGCCAGCCGCTTCCGCAACAGCTCAGCACTCTGGTTAAGTTTGCATGCATGCACAGACTGAGAAACTGATTGAAAATTAGAGAAATAGTATATCTATAATATACACATACAGAAAAAAATGTCAGATTTCTAGACCTTGATCCCATCCGATTGATTGATTGGTTTATCAAGTGCATGTCAGCTCACTCACTTTGTGTGATGCCACCTTCATAGGCTCTTATTGTAATGCAATACGTGACTGATACCTAGTTATGAGTCACATCCCTCTTTAAGACCAGTTCTCATAGATCCTGCCATTTGTTCCTGCTTTCCTGTCTTTAGAGATGGACAGAACATCAAATGGCCAGAGGGACGAAAGCTTAAAGAATTACCTACAAGGGAGCAAATTAGAGATTCTCACCATGACTTTCCCATTCAATTTGATCCAAATCTTTGGAGGGAGTGAACGTATGAGTAATGACGGCTGTTCCTGTTCTGATTGGCTTTTAGGCTGCTCGATACTATGAGCAGCTCTGCCCTTTTGTATTTCCTGCTTAGTTCATGTTTACCAAGCACAACCAAAAGCAGATCTGCTTTGACTTTTCTCTAATGGCTGCGTGACTCACACATGAGTATTTGGGCGTGGTGAAGACAGATAGTCCTTGAGTTCAAAGTGCACTCTTGACTCTGTGGGGCATACACAAAGCTGCCTGCTGCTAACGTCTTGGTGCCAGATACCACGGGACACTTTCATAGGTCTAATGGTGTCTCGATGGATCAGAGGCTTGGTGGCATGATGGAGACAGTTTTAATGTTGTGGCTGATCGGTGTATTTGGCAGTATATAGCTTGTAGAATGAGTGTTACTTCTACTGTTTAACCTGTTCTTTATTTATTCAGTTATTTATAGTTGGTTATAGATATATAGTGTAGCACCACAGCTATCAGTCTATCACCAATTTATTTTTTGCCCATGTTTAGTGATCCAAACAGTCATTTTTAGGATTGTAGTCAGTGTTGGCTCATGAAATGGAGATACTTTGGCCCATACATTGAGTCTGAACATTATGACCATTTTGGCTCTGATGCAGTCGTCTGGCCATATTGAGATCAACCTTGTCTTGCTTGTTCATTTCTCTCACGTCTTTCACATTGATTCTGAGAACTGAATGTTCCCTTGCTTTCAAAAATATCCCCGACCTTGACATGCACAGCTTTGACTAATAATGCACTGAAGGAGAAAAGACTTTAACAAACATTTATAGTTAAAATATGCTGGTCAATACAGTTGAGACAAGCCACATGACCCCAACTGCTTCAGACAAGAGGTTTTAATAGCAGAGAATGTAATTAAAGAAATGCAGGACATTTGAAAGGAATCAATCAGTCCCATTTGCCTGTGCCATGGGGATGCATCTGGGGTGTGTGAGGGCGTGGGAAAGTCTAGGATGGACAGTAAAACAATGAGTCTGAGCCAGAGGTGTCAGACAAAACAGTTAAAGGTAAATCAAGTTCACATGTCTGCCAGAGCAGAAATGATGGGACTCACCATGTACTGATTCATTCAGGACTACCATTAAGGACTAATGTATCTTACTCTACTGTCAGGAGTAAATAGAAATGTATCCTATTTACTCCTGACAGTAAAGTAAGCTTCACACCTATAGAAAAGCCCATTATCCTCCCCAACAATCCCCTCCCTGGGACAGAAATACCGTGATAAACCTGTAGAATATCTAAAAATATCGTGTTACAAATTTTTGGCCAGCCCTATTCAGCAGTAACTTCACCTGAATATGTAACTGGTAATCAGTCCTGAACATCAGCTTGGAAGAATATTAGCCCATTCCTCCATAGAGAACACCAAGGATCAAGGAACAAGGATCTTGTCTGGTATTTTTCTTTCCCTGATGGTGGACTCATGAACATTGGCTAATGTTAATGCAAGAGAGGCCTTTAGGTTACCCAGGGTTTCTAATAATGGTGTTGAAGTTCCTCATTTTGCACACCATCTTAATGACCATGGATTACTAGAGTCTTTATTAAAGGTGGTTTTGTAATTGTTTCCAGCCCGATGAGCATCAACAGCTTTTCTAAGGGCCGCAGAAATCTCCTTTTTTTGGTGTCATGATGCTCTTCGATCACTGAGATCTTTGATAGGTCATTGTTCTTTAAGTACAACAGTGTACCTGATCTGAAAACGTCTGACTCGCTCTAATTTCTCCAAATTAACTGCTAACCCTAGTGGTTCACACATTGTCCATGTGTCCATGTGTGTGTGTGTGTCCATGTCTTCTACTTTTAGAACGTATGTGAAAAAAATTATTCACAAACTTTCAAGGACCACTGAAGTTGTTCACACGGAGAATCTTCATAGACTTGGGTGGAGCGCTACCCTTTAACACTAAGTATAGGAGCTACAGGTCTTTACATCTTTTTATCCTCCGCACACTCTCCACTTTGTTCTTAATCACTCCCTAATCTTTCCCTTGTTGTGGAGTTGTGGTTTTGTACAGTTGTTGTGTAGAATACAGCACTGCACAACTCTCACTTAAGTACAACTCGGGCAATAAAAAGCCACATTTCTACTAATTGATGTGAATCTTTTAATTAGTTTCGAACAGCTGCCATTATAGCGATTTTAATTGAATACGACAAATTCAATCCAAAGTGCATCTTCTTTGGCATCGACCAAAACAATCTTTTTTTCCCTCTGGAGCTCTGCTTGAGCTTCTTAAGATATGTAAAACCAAAATTAATTACTGGAACTGGATTACCAATGAAAGGAGATGAACTTTTAGATAAACTACAAACATGAGCAAGAATGAGCTTATGAGAGGGTAGAGTCCAGTCCAGTTCAGTCATTAGTGTTGGTGTGTCACGCTGTTTGGTCTTGACAATGTTTACTTTCTATTTAGTACGATGGGATGCATTTTGCGATGGTGGCGTTGAGCTGGTTTGGAATGGGCGATCTCAAATTCCTGTTCAAGAAATATAGAAGTAGTACGAACAAGGAAGTCAACTTGTTGGTTATCAGATCCTTAGCCAGGTAAAATGTCACAGCACATGTGGTCTTTCAGATGACTTTGTTAGTATTGTTTCATTCAGGACTGGTTTTGTGTGCAGTGCTCTTGTAGCCGTGTGAGGTCTCTGTGGTATCTGGCTTTCAGCCTTCTCTTTGGGGTGCTTCCCTTAATAACAGAACCCGGTCTCAACTGTTTGGCAGCTACAGGACAAGGAACTGTTTTGATTTTTGAGTAGTGAGTGGGGTTTTTTTTTCTTTTTTTGGTGGGTGTGCCCTACGGTGGATTTGCACCCTATCTAGTGTTGTTCCTGCATTGTGCACTGTGCTGCCGGCTAGGCACCAGCTTTTTCTCAACACTGTCCAGGATTAAGCAGATAAGAAAATGAATGAATTACTTACTATGTCCCAATCACAGTAGGGGTTGCACTACTAGTGGACTAGTCATTAAAAAACTAGTCGTCTTCTCCATAGCTAAAGCAAAAAGAAGCTCTAGAGGTCCTTATTTTTTTTTTTTTTTTAATTAGCACAGTTAAATGTTTGGTTTGAGCCGGAGTATGCCAGAACAAGATGCGTTTTTTAATATATAAAATGAGAAAAGGCAATATTAATAAGTGAATTTTAATTAAATGGTACATGTGTGTTACCTCCATTCCAAAAACCCAGACGGCTCAATTGCTTTGATGGTAACTGGCGTAATTAGATCATCCGTCACTTATTGCACACTCACACGTCAGGAGAGCCCGCTTGGTTTGGAAATTGTGAAGAGACGACACCTGATAGTTAAGTCAGATTTATTTATATAGCACTTTTTGCAATGGAGCATTGTCTCAAAGCAACTTTACAATTATAGGTGCTCTTCTGCTATCTAGGGCCAATCCCAAATTGAGCGAGTATAGAGCGACAGTGGAAAGGAAAAACTCCCTAAGCGTTATGATGAAGAAACCTTGGGAGAACCAAGACTCAAAGGGACCCAACCTCCTTGGGCAGTATAGCTCTTTTTGCAATGGAGCATTGTCTCAAAGCAGCTTTCAATTTTAGATCATCTTCTAATAATTAAGCCCAATCCCAAAGTGAGCAAGCCTAGGGCAACAGTGGCAAGGAAAAACTCCTTAAACTTTATAAGGAAGAAACCTTGGGAGGACCAAGACTCAAAGGGACCCATCCTCCTTGGGTGGCGTAGATGTGAAATGTAAGAATGAAGCCAATATATGTAAACACAAGTCTTATAGTGATAGTTCAAAAAGTTAAGACAATGTAAATATTTTTCATTGATAAAGATATTCTGTTTCTAACGGCTACTGTATTATGTGCTGCATTACCTGATGTTTTTCAAATGATGCACAACAATGCAGATTACTGTAGAATCAGACTCTTTTCTGAAGTATTACCAGGCTTCCAAAGTCTGATTAGCACTGTTTTCAAGAAGAGCTGCTTTCTTTGCTGTCTTCCTGCATCCTTGGTACTCATTTTGTTTTCTCCTTCCGTCATAGTATTGGTTGGCATATTTCAACTTTCTCAAGTATTTCATCAATATCTAGGACTAAAAATGAGGAAAGCAAGGAGACAATCTCTCTAAATGTTCCCCCTTTCTCAATTTCAGAGACCTCCGAGCTGCTGTGATACTGGAATGGAAAAACAAGGTAGGAATGTTTATTATTTCTTCAGCATGACTAGTCTTAAATTGCCACCCCTGTACATTCGTTTGTGAAACTGTTCCACATGTACTCATGACGAGACTAAAGCGATACAGTCACGCATTCAAATATGTCCGAGAGTTATGTGGTGAAGTGCCTAGTTACAGCGGGCCATGTGACTCATGGGCGTGATTAGTGAGGATATATGTGAGCTCATTTTGCGAAGCGAACACACCTTAAGGTGTGACACGCTCACGCACGCTTTCGGTTCTCGCTTGGACTTCTTTTGGGATTGCTGAGTATATGGAAGAGGAGAATCACACTGTAGAGGAGCAGATCATATCAGGTAGGGTAAAACCTCTATGATAGCTCTGTGTTGACGTTCTTCAAACAAATGAGAGGTCTTTCCACTTTGTATTGCTTGCATGGCTTTCACTCCTGAGTACACTTGACGCTCCAGCAATCCTGGTGGAGTCGATGAAGAGTTAGCTGATGGGTCGAACTGTGTGTACTGAATCAAGAAATTACTAATTAAGCCACTGGTAAACGAGCATCAAATTGTCCTCGCAGAGAATTTCAGTGGCTGTCAGAAACATTTACTATTGTATTCAGTAGAAAAGATGCGTACATGCGTCGACTCGTTTATTTTTATAGCTAGACAGATATACTTATGTCCTGATGTAAGCATGCTCTAATTAGTGCGAGAGGAGGTTTCAGTCCAGTAATATACAGCATGTAGTAGAAACTAGATATGGCAGCTCTCAGCAAAAGCTTATCTTATCTTAGCTTAGCTTATATAGCGCAGCTCATGTATGGTAGTGCTTGGTCATGTTTATATAATCATTGAGTGTGTATACATGCACTGAATCTGGTCGTTTTCGGATTTCTGGAGTTATCGGATTATTCAAGTGTTCATGTATACAGCATCCTCACATCTTGTAATCAGTTTAAGAAATCCGATAGAGCTGAATTTTACTCCAGTAATCAGATTACTCATGGCATGTTTACCAGTTACTCGATTATAATCGCAAACTTTCCATTATAGTTGCCTGTTTCGCATATTTGAAAGGCTTGGGTTTTAGTTGGCCTTTCTTTCCATTAACCTTAGCTGGGGGGGTTTTCTCGCTGGATCTGGCAACCATGGAATTAAAGGCAGCGAAACAGCTATCAAACACCTTGTGAAGGCTCTAAAAAGCACCCGAGAACATGAATAATTTGATTATTTGATGTTGATGTTTGAAGTTTGTCACATATTTCTGAGATCATTGGCTGTAGAAATCCAGTTACTGCCGGAGTCATGTAAACCCTTTCGCATTACCCGATTACTCAAGTGCCTGTATACTTGCTGATCAGAGTACTGACAGAATTCTGATTTTCTGCAGTTATCTTTATTAAGCGAATGATTATTAGGCGCATGTAAACGCACTCATTGTGGGCACCGAATGGCGGACACCTTATCGGCTAATCAACGCTGCTGATAAACAAACAGAGGTGATAGTTGCGTGTGCGTGTAACTACCTTACCTACCTTAATAGGAAACCAAAAGCTGTCCTTTAACTCTGGACATTGTGGCCGCAAAGAGCTGGTCATCTCACCAGCCAGACAACACTGGATAAAGTTCATGTCCAGTCTGTTTCACCTGGCTGATCTTCCATGATTTTGGTAATACTGTCTATCAGTGAAGTTCACTATTGTTTGCAGCAGTATCTCTGCCACATTTGTGTATTATTTGCAAGCAGTTTTCTTATGAAAATAGTCTTTATATTTAAATGTCAATAGCATAAAAAGACTATGGTAATGTCCAGTCAACGACCTGTGTCACAGAATGTAATGCAGTTGTTCAGCTGCGCATACCTGGACTGTGGTAGCCTAGCGGTTAAGGTACTGGACTCTGGACCAGAAGGTCCAGGGTTCAAATCCACCTCTGCCAAGCTGCCACTGTTGGGTCCTTGAGCAAGGCCCTTAACCTCCAATTGCTTGGATTGTACGATTGTACCAATTGTAAGTCGCTCTGGATAAGGGCGTCTGCTAAATGCTGTAAATGTAAATACGTGTATATAAAATAAATTGCTGTTATGTACCATTGGTAAGAGTCAAATAAAACATGAATTTGGGTTACTCACTGAGAGGAAGGAACTGGGGGGAGTAGGCTGAGGTTGGAACCTGGTCGGAGCAGTATCTACTTCCAGTATTTTCCACATCACCATTTGTTATATGTTAATGCTTTGGGTAGTTGGTTAGGATATTAACATATGTGATCATTTGGATGACTTGTACCGAGATTTGGAAATTCATGCTTTTGAAACGTGCCTAATTATGACGAGATAAAACTGGTGCGAAATTAAGTCTACACAACAAAATAAATGTTGTTATAAATGATACCACTGATGTTTCTTTAACGAGATTTTAATCAGTCTTTATGTGTGCTTTGAGGTTGAGAATAAAAATCGGCTGATTGAAAAGAACATGCAGATCAGTTCATAAAAGATTCCATAGTCAAGGAGCTATTGCTTTGGTTGGTCAGTAGACAATTTATTAGAAGAGCTGTAGTCAGTATTTATTACTGGAGTGAAAATAATTTTAGGATATTGTCTAGGTCCAACTGTGTAATTCCAAGTGAGCTAGTAATTATTTTGTCAATGCAAAGGTTATCTAACATTGGTTAAAAATGACCTCTACACACTCGTTAATCAACATGGCCAAAATTGTCGGTTAATGGTTCTGAAGGTCAGTTTTGATTAATTGCCCAGCCCTAGATTATGTAGGTACAGTATGTTATTCTGGAACCTGGTATTTGAGATTCAGGTTTCTACTGAAAGTCTTGGAAAGTGTTCTCCCGTGGATTGGATTATTGTGCCAGTGTAGTGGAATCGGTATCTAAAAATCATTGGACCAGAGAAAATATTACAATTCTGAAAAGACCTTTGCAGCTCTGTTTTTCACTCTTGACATTTGATTTTCCAAGATACCTTCCCATTTTTAAGTTCCAGCCTGCTTCTTAATTAGTAATGTTGTAGTAACATGAATAATACTTTAGGGGGAGCTTCTTAAACAGGTTTGAGTTTGTGTAGTGCTTATACATGGGCTTGTGCAGTAAGGTTCTCAGGTAATTACTAATTGCTCTCATTAAGTTGTGAAACATACAAGACTAGCACTAAAACTCGTTCAGGATTCAAACCTGACCCTCAAAATCAAAACACTGTCTTCATTGGCTTTACCACAGATCAGTACAGTTCTTATTCCAGTGTCACAGTTGCTGTTGTTTACATTTACAGCATTTAGCAGACGCCCTTATCCAGAGCGACTTTCAATTGATACAATCTTACAATCCAAGCAATTGTGGGTTAAGGGCCTTTCTCAAGGATCCAACAGTGGCGGCTTGGCTGAGGAGGGATTTGAACCCTGGACCTTCTGGTCCATAGTCCAGTACCTTAACCACTAGGCCACCACAGTCCTGTTGTTGTTATGCCAATTCAAAAGCCCTACAATGCAAACATTTATTACATTTAGTTTTTGAAGCAAAATAATTAAAAACAAATCAGGCAGCATGGTGGCTCCAGAGAGTCAGGTTCAAGTCCTGGTCGCTTTGCATGTTCTTCATGTGTCTGTCTCGGTTGCCTCTGGTTACTCTGGTTTCCTCCCACATTCCAAAGACATGCGATAGGTCAGCTGGCATCTGTAAAGATGGGGTGTGTGTGTGTGTAGGGGGTGTTCCTCCTGGTAAGCAGCATGCTGATAAGACACGGGCTGGACCTGCGCCCTGCTGTGTGCGGACCGTGCACAGATTGCAGGACGGTAGTAGATGTGCCAGCGTAGCTTGGCTGTGGATGGGTTGTAACGGCAGCACTATACAGTAAAAGTCTTGGGCATTAATATTCTGCTTGTTCTTTATTTGAATTTTAGTCATCTCTGCACTTTGCAGTTCTAGAATTACAGAGTAGTTTCTCTACGTACTTTTGGTCCCATTTACTCTCTTCTCTGATGGTCAGGACCCCCACAGGACCAGCACAGATCAAGTCCTGTTTGGGTGGGGGATCCTTCTCAGCACTGGTGTTTTAATGTGTTGCACTAATACGAGTGGATCAGACACAGCAGTGCTGCTGGAGTTTATAAACAACTCAGTGTCACTGCTGGACTCGGTATTCCACCAGCCAAAACTGTTCAGCCACCAGCATCCTGTGAGCACTGATGAAGGATTAGAGGGTGACTAACACAAACTGCAACAACAGATGAGCTGCTGTCTCTGACTTTACATCTACATGGTGGAGCAATATGGTGAATGTCTCTAATAAAACTCACACTGAGTGAACAGTGGTTTGAAACTCCAGCAGCTCTGTTGTCTGATCCAGTCGTACCAGCTCAACAGACTCTAACACACCACCAGCAGTTGTGCAGTGCTGAGAATGATCCCCCACCCAAGTAGTACCTGATCTGTGGATGTCTTGTTGGGGTCCCAAGCATTAGAGAATTAAATAAAGCTGAAATAACTGGCAATGGTGGACGGTTAAAGGCTCTGGATATCTTTTTCAATTAATTGCCCCAGCCTACTACAGGCCTACTAGGTTCAGTTTGAGCAGAACAACAACAAAAATGTCAGCGTTATACAAGTGATCTGTAATCGCTTTCCATGTAAGATATCTAAAAATGATCACATGCCGCTCTAAAAGTGCACATTTAACTTCAAATTAAAAACGGACATCAAAGTCTTTCAGTTTTGGTGTTTGGCTTAGCATGACTACATTTTCAGCCAAGGATTTGTAATTTATTTGCACTAATTGTAATGTGTCTTAACCAAGCGATGTCATTTTATTGGTAGCGTCACGTTCAGACATGAAAGCACTGTCTTTACTCTGTCTGTGTAATCACATTCTGGTGATGAGGTCAAATTACTTAGGACAACTGCTTGGGAACCTACCATTAACACCAAAACAAACATCATCACAGACACTATGATGCACTCTATGGACAAAAGTATTGGGACACACCTATTAATCATTGAATTCACTCCCACTGGCATGGGTGTATACATAAAGCTCCTAGCCATGCAGTCTGCCTTTACAAACGTTTGTGAAAGAAATGTTGTAGAGCGTGGTATTGTAATAGGAGGCCATGGTTGAAACAAGTCCGATCATGAAATTTCTTCCCTCCTAGATATTCAGCTGTGAGTGGTATCATTGAAAGTGAAAGTGTTTAGGGACTCGGTCATGACTTGTCAGACCACAAAGTTATGGCGCAGGGTCAGCAATTGCTGGGGTGCATGGTGCATAATCTCCAAACCTCCTCTGGCATCCACATCAGCAAAAAATAGTGGAGCTTCATGGCATGGGTTTCCATGGCTGAGCAGCTGCATACAAGCCTTACAATGCCAAGCATTGGCTGGAGTGACGTAAAGCACGTGGCCACTGGACCCTGGAGCAGTGGAAATGTGTGCTGTGGAGTGATGAATCACACTTCTCTATCTGGCAGTCTGATGGACCTGTCTGGGTTTGGTGATTGCCAGGAGAACGTTACCTGCCTGACTGCATTGTGCCAACTAGAGATGTACAGATTCCAATTTCCATTTTTGAACATCTGATTGGCTGATTCTGGTTTTCTTTCTGTCTAAAGAAAGAATTCTAAAGGACAGACAGGATACAGAAGCATTTTTGTTCAACTTTTAATGGAAACGTGTTCATTGCTGAACAAAGCTAGCATTTACATTTACAGCATTTAGCAGATGCCCTTATCCAGAGCGACTTACAATTGATACAATTATACAATCCAAGCAATTGTGGGTTAAGGGCCTTGCTCAAGGACCCAACAGTGGCAGCTTGAACCCTGGACCTTCTGGTCCAAGAGTCCAGTACCTTAACCGCAAGGCTACCACAGTCCCGATAGCAGGGGCTGCTGGCTTGAGCTTGGCTCAGTGCTCTCGCAGCTAAAGCTTTAACCTCTCTGCCTTTGTTAGGTTGGCAAATTCTACATGTTCAGTGGGATAATGCTGTTTTCATGGTCTTATTAAATGCATTGTGTTCCTTACTTTCGCCCTGCATAGCAAACAGCACTCACTGTGAACTAGCCTTATTAAGTCATGGCTGTGTCCGAAATGGATCCCTACTCTGTCATTAGTGTCCCTACTCCCTCATTAGCATTGTGCTATAAAGGAGAGACTAAGTAGGACTAAAAACACAACTGAAATCTAACTCTTCCTCATCATCATCAGCGGTCTTCTCAACAAACCGGCGAGTGGCTGAGCCGTGTTTAAAGCTCCATACATTAACTTAATTTTGAACTAAATAGCACTGTGCTGTTCATGTGTGGCTGTGTTTGTGCTCCACACGTTGCATGTGACCTGCACAGAGTTGTTATAGGAGACTGTCCAGATGATCACTGGTTAAAAACCGGCCAATTCCGGACACCAGCCAACTGTTTGGTGTATCTTTAGTGCCAACTGTAAAGTTTGGAGGAGGAAGGACAACACTGAGGATGTTTTTCAGGGCTTGGCATAGTCTTTGTGCTGGGCTAATTGTACTTTTGTGCTGGTATATTTGCCAGCTGATACCTCAAAGAACTCCTACAATTTTCAAAAGAACACGTTCTTCAAAAAGACAACGTTTAGGACGCCTATACCGATGTGTAATGCTCAACTTGCCTCCTATGACGAGAAGCAGGTATGCTTAAGTATTCTGTCCTTAGGAATGAAAGAATCAAGTACAGTTCTCTAACATTTGTTTGATAACTGATATCAGGTTTGATGTATTACTTTAAATTCCATGTTTTTAAGGGTCTCTTCTTGTTACGTGACTTGCTGTGTTTGGTTCGCTTGCATGTCTTTTCAGGGGGTCTCACTCTGCTTGTTTGGTACGCTTCAGGGTTCGGATGGCCTTCACACTTGTTCAAACGTTTTAATCACATACTGAGCAGGGTAATGAGAGGGAAAGTGGACGGGGGTCCGGCAGTCTGGAGCTTATCCTGCTGCTGAGCCACCAAGTATCAGGTCATGGTTTGAAGAGTTTGAGAAAAGAGGAAAATGAGTTCAGTGTTATCAGAGCAAAAAACTGCTGTGTCATAAAGGCAAGATGGTGTTACTGAAATAATGCACAGGCATATGATTTTACCTGATGGGTGTTGTGATTTGGATCGTGATCAGTTACGGACAATGACTGACTTTTTTTTTACCGACAATGACAGAATTTTTGTGGGGAATTACAGGCATGTTTAATGACCATCCGTCAATTTGCTGTAATGACAGCCTTTGGTCTTTTAACTATAATAAATTATAATGGCACATAAAAATCAGTTTTTTTTTAAATGAGTTGTTAATGGCATTTGAGAATTTATTGGAATGGAGGAGCCGATTCCCTAGAAGTCACTGTTTCCTGTGTAATGTCGTTATCTGGGAGGGTTTCTGTAGAGAGAAGAAATGGGAACATAAACACTGGAGGGGGAGAAGACAAGAACTTTGCAAATATGAGATGTTTGACTGAAAATACAACAATGTGCCTGTCCTATTGTAAGTAGTACTCCCAATATCTGTAGTCTAACCTATAACTATACAAACTGGTTCACACTCATTGAGTCTCTTTCATCTAACTGGTCTTCCATGTTGTTCGGAATAGCAATAATAATAAAGAATAACAATTCCAAATAATGTCTTGATGCATGCTCAATAATCCAGGTAAGAAAATCCCAGAAGTTGAATCTGTTCATCTGGACATAAGGTTTTTCTCAGACAAAACCTTATGTCCAGATGAACAGATTCAACTTCTGGGAATTCCAAATAGTGTGTACTTTTCTTGTAAAACGTTTTAAAAAAAGTCTTTAGACTCCTGCAAATACAAGAAATTGGAAGCATATGCTTCTGTGAGTGTGACTCCACCCTCTTGTGTTCAAAAATGGTACTGCATTCGATGACAGTACATTTACAGCATTTAGCAGATGCCCTTATCCAGAGCGACTTACTGTTGATACAGTCTTACACTTCAAGCAATTGTAGGGTCTTGCTCAAGGACCCAACAGTGGCAGCTTGGCAGAGGTGGGATTTGAATCCTGGACCTTCTGGTCCATAGTCCAGTACCTTACCCACTAGGCTACCACAGTCCCAGTCCCCACAGGCAGTAGGATGGAGAACACTAGACGATGTATCTCGACTATTGACATCGTCCTGTTTTCGCATCACGATGCATTGGCATGATGCATAGTTACATCCCTAGGAAGAAGTTCTAGTACCATGAAGAGAGTATGATCATAATGTCTGGTCAACGACCTGTTTCACAGAATGTAATGTGGTTTTTAAACCGTGTATTCCTGTAATACTATGACTAGTTTCTAGTTAGTCTGATTTTAAGTCCATGGTTTGTTTAGGTTGCAGAATGCATGTTTGGACCTCTTTGTCTAAAGCCAATAAACCAAAAACATTTTCTCCTGGTCTCCGTCAGCTGACGGTTCCGTGCATGTGTGTTGTGTTCACGTGTGCGTATGTGTATTTGTGTGTCTGTATATACAGCGCTGTCTCTGTCTGGCACAGCTCTCAGTCTTTCCTCCCAAACCTGATCCCCCACTGTATCTGCATATACGGATGTGTGTTGCTTTTCCTTTTGTTTCTTTTTTTGAAGAATGATTGCTCAGATTGAGCAAACAAAACCATGCTTTGGAAGTGTTTATTCAAAAGTACAATCACTTTTGCATTTAATGAGGATAAGTGCACATAGCACTTAAACATGACGTGTTCTCTGGAGCAACGCTTACTGATGTCCAACCTGCCTAATGAAGAACTGCTCATATAAGGAGTTTGGGGTCTACGTGTGTGTACACAAGCCGTAGGTCGTCAGGCTCGGTGCCAAGCGTGGGCCAGAGTGTCAGCTTGATCAAAGGAATGACGAATCTAATAAGAATAATGGTCTCTTAAAGTGAATGACTATTAAATTTGCAGTAAGCAATGACATTAAAGTGAATTAGACTATGATGCAGATCATGTTTCATGGTGTATATTGGTGCTTGAAAGTAAAGCATCATCAGATTTCACACAGTGCTAAACGTGTATAAGGAGAACCCTAATTAAACAGATTAGCCACATAACAGTATTGTACAAAAGTATTGGGCCAGCATTAGAGCAATAGTATTACTATATCATTAATTCTCAGTCTTTTAATTAGAATATAACCAGAAAGTACAGGACTTGTACTTTGAAATACAAATCAGAAAAAATGGCTTCTTTAGGCTTTTGTAGGAAGTATTTAGTGTGACCTTTCTACAATCCCAAGAAGCTTGATCAGGAGTGGTCTTTTGGAAGGGTAGCAGCCAAAGACACACTGTTTTTTTTTTCACAAGAGCAACAGGGTGGAAAGTTATGCTAAAGTCACAGAAATTGGATTGAAGATCAGTGGAAAAGAGTGTTATGGCGTGACCGGTTTTTGGGTCCGGTCATCGATGTTGTATATGGTCATTATGTCATTGCTAAAACAACAAACCTAGTGGTGGTCTAAGACTTTTGCACAGTTCTGTACTGTATACCTGATGATGTTTTCGGTCATATTTATGCCGAGATATAGAAAATTCTAAAGGGTTCACGAACTTTCAAGCACCACTGTAGAACTACTTTAGAGATGTTGCTACTTTGGGGCACCATCTACTTGCAAAGTTTAAGGCAACTACAATATATTCTTGATGTCATAATTTTGCTCTTTGTCCAGTACGCTGGTCAAGATGGGCATTTTCTCACACCTGCTATCTACACTGCCTCTTGTAATCTGAAACTCTGTGACATCACTTCCTGCTGCATGCGAGTCCCACCTCACCTGAGTTCATCTTGCAGTCAGGGCTTAGGTTACCTGTTGAATTAGCGCGTTGTGGAAAGCGGAGGTGTGACGTCCCAAGGGTACTCTTGACTTTGCAGGATTTTCTCGTCCTTTTTTCTTTCTTTTTTTTTAATGGCCGATTTCCTCCACCTTGCCTCTCGCAAACTTGAGTCTCACAAACCCACAGGAGAATGACAAGCATCCGTGCCTGTTGAAATACCTCAGCCGTGTGATAAAGCTTATTTACAGAGTCATAGCTGCTCTGTGGGAGGGACCTGCACACTGAGTGAGAGAACGAACGAAAGAGAGAAACACTCTAGGCAGGACGTGCATACAGGAGGGACGACTAGAAACAAACAGGAGAGGAAGGAAGCCAAACAGGCTTGGGTTACACTTTCAGGTTGGCTGCAGACTGAGTGAAATCGAGAGAGGAGCGATACGAAGAGAAGTGGGCCTTGTTTTGCCCTCCATGCCTCGGGCTTGGGAGCATGGGCCAGGGAGGTAGCACTCAAACCGAGGCTCAACTCTCTACCCCAAATACAGGTGCGTCTTCATAAGAACATGCTCGCTTACTGGCTAGTGATGGCATCGCACAAATATGTGATGATTATATCTGCGGTCTGGTTTGTTACCTTTGGACAGACAAGGACTGGCCGTGCTGTGGATTCCCTCGTGAAAGCAACACGGCTCAGTGTGTCTGAATTACTCTCACAAAGCTAAAAGACTTTATTGTGAATGAAAGAAGTCAGATGAAGTTTTGCATATGAGAAAGCCTGGTGGTAGCTGGTACGAGCAGGCAGGTGAAAAAATGCATGCAAATGGGGAAATCGCATAAAGTTCGACATCCTGTGCACTTGTTTTGGCAATGCACAGTTTTGTTTTTTAAATCTCTCTCTTTCTTTATCAGATTTCATTTATTATTAATGTAACTTCTTCATGATCAAGAACTTTTTGATCTTGCCCCAAGGTGAAGGTGTTGTTTAACCTTTTAATTTTTATACTTCTACTCAGTAGTAGTCATTTAGTAGCTTTTTCCCATTTAAACCTGTTAAGTAAAAAGCTTAACATGGCTTCGGGTACTGAAACAGTGACCTAGGAACACCAAACTTCTCTCAAGTCCTACTGGTCATAAGTCATCTCTACTGCTGAAATGATTAACATGTGGTCTGAAGGGAAAATATTTAACGTTTTACTATGGGTTTGAATAGGAAGAAAAAAAGCTTAACGTAAAAATGATTACCATTTAGATCATTCCAGCAGAGGTCCCTTATGACCAGTAGTCATTATGAGAAGTTTAGTGTTCTTTAGGTCATTGTTTTAGGACATTAAACCATGTTGAGCTTTGTTCACATTAAGAGTTAGACTCTCGCGGCTAATGCAGCGTCTGTGCCAACAAACCGCAGAGAGTTGAACACTGTACACTGCTGAAGCTCGATAGCATGCTGGTGCTTTAGAAGTTTTGCCATGTTGGAGGTGCAGAATCCTTTACAGCAGATCAACACTGCATTTAGCCATCGTTTTCTCTCAAAGTGGAGCCAAACTTTTGAGTGTTTTGTGCATGCGTCTTCCGCTAATGCTCTCGCGGAGCGTATCAAAACAAAACCACATGATGTTGTACATGATTACATGACGCACTGGTCCTGGCAGATGGACATCTCCATAACTGCATTAATCTCAGCCTTGTCTTCGAAGCACAAATTGCATCAGTAGGAACGGTCAAGTGAAATCAGTTTCGTTTTGTAACGGTACCCAGTTCTTGGAATTTTGGACCGTGTTTCCATACCCAACCCTACTGTTTGGTAGGGGGGTGTGATACTGAAATAAATCTGTATTTTCTGCGATTTTATTGATTTCGATGATTAGATGGTATGTTGGCAGTGTGTCTTGGGTGTAAAGTTTTCCAAAGTTGTTTGAAACCATATGTCTGTCTTGATGTCATTGGTGGCTACATTTGTCTTGCCATGTTACCTTTCTTGCTGAGTTTGAGTGTTGAGTGTTTTATGTGCTCGTAACTTTAAGCCAATGAAGGACAGCTGACTCCCAAAGTTTCTTAATCTTCATATCCTGCACGGTGCTTAGTTTGCAGAGGGTGAAAAGTTAGTTGTCAAGCTGTCTAGCGGCAGTATGCAGACTCCCTTCTTTGGAGCAACATCCATCTCTTCCAAAGCCAAACCACCTCTGTGCGAGTGAGGATGGTGGCCTAGTGGTTAAGGTCCTGGACTATGGACCAGAAGGTCCAGGGTTCAAATCCAACCTCTGCCAAGCTGCCACTGTTGGGTCCTTGAGCAAGAACCTTAACCCACAATTGCTTGGATTGTAAGACTGTATCAATTGGAAGTCACTCTGGATAAGGGCGTCTGCTAAATGCTGTAAATCTAATACTGGAGACTGCGAGGCGGTGGTGCTTGTATTTTGTCCCCTGTCGCAGTTTTGTTCACTCCTTTTTTTACTTCAATCGTGCTTTTAGGTAGAACGCTAGCTTGATTTGTGCTTCCTATACTAGCAATGCAATACTGGCAGTTGGTGTGACGTGACTGATAGTTTCTGTTTGCTAGAAAGGCCCCCAAAGTCCTCTGCATTGCCATATTACTCATCAAAAGGTAGGCGGGGTTTTGAATGTAGTGGAACCAAATAGCAATTTCCCCATAGCACGTAATGATATTGGGGTCCCGTTACCTGAACGTTTGTTATCCGAACCATTTTCTGGAATGAGGTAAGTTCAGATAAGAGTGACTGCAATTCAAATGGTTCACATACCTTTTCATGCAGAGCTCGGTCCCTCCTGCACACCGGTGAATATTGTGTCAGGGTATTGGCCTGAGCAGCTGTGTATGTCTCTGTGCCTTTGTTTAAACAGTTTATGTCTACAGTCATGAACCAGATTTCAGAACTGAAGAGGCAAGAGCACACTGTCTGAATGAAAGCGTAGTTGTAACGTACGGTGATTTGGATCCTCTTCTCATTGTCCAGTGATTGTCATTGCTCATTTCCTCACCAATGGCTTACTGTTTGGATGATTAGAAGCTTAATCTTTTGCAATTTTCGGTTAGACCCCTTGGGAGTGTGTGTATATGCTCTCCGATCACTTTGACGTACACTTCCTTGTTTCTATATCCGTTGTCCATTTTGTCCACTTACCATATTGAAGCACGTTGTAGTTCTACAAGTAGACTGCACTTCCTGCTTTTGTTAGCCCCCTTTACTCTGTTCTCTAATGGTCAGGACCCCCACAGGACTGCCACAGATCAGGTACTATTGGCTGGACTGCAAATAGTCCACAAACCAAAAATATCGGGCCACCGGCATCCTTTATGAAGGATTCGAGGATGACTAGGACACACTGTGCAACAATAGATGAGCTACTGTCTCTGACTTAACATCTACAAGGTGGAGCAATATGGTGAATGTGTCTAAAGTGCACAGTGAGTGAAGTGTTTAAAAACTCCAGCAGCACTGCTGTATCTGATCTAATCATATCACCACAACACACCGTCAGTGTCAGTGCTGAGAATGATCCACCACCCAACTGGTACCTTATCTTTGGTGATTCTCTGGTCATCCTGACCATTTAGAGGAGACTAACGAAGTATGTCGAGAAAGAGATGGACTGTATGTAAGTGGAACTGATCAAATGGACAGAAGCAAGGAGGTTTACCTAATAAAGTGATCGTTGAGGTTGTGTATGTATGAAAGGAAGAATTTATTGACTTTAAATGAACCATTTGTGCTTTGTTCGCAAGGACTCACTTTTCACACCACTGAGTTTAAGATCTGCTTCTTCATCAGAATAACCTCACTGCAAGTCATCAGGCTGTATTTGATAAGTCATGGCAGAGTTTTAAAACACTGCCCTACGTGCCTGTACGAAGTAAGGCGCCTCTAAGCACGTCATATGCAAGTTTGTCACATTGGTTGCACTCGAATAGTTCGGTGGTAAACTGGGTCAAGGTTCAACTTTCAAAGTCAGAGTTAATGTTCATGTGACTCAGTGGCACTGTGGTTACATGTTTGCTTGTGGTGTTAATGGATGGCAGCTTGTTTCATGGTGGCGATCTGTTTTGTTTTGTAATGTTCATTCAGTCATTCATTCACTTTCTTATCCACTTGATCCTGGACAGGGTCGCAGGAGAGCCGGTGCCTAGCAGGCAGCACAGGGTGCAAGGAACAATCCTAGACATGGCGCAAATCCATCGTAGGGCACGCGCTCACACACTAGGGGCACTTGAGAGCACTTTAGGGGCACTTTGGACTGAGTAAACCCACACGGACAGGGGGGAGGACCTAGACTGCTCCACCCTGGGATTGAACCTAGGACCTTCTTGCTGTGAGGCGGCAGTGCTACCCACAGAGCAGTGGATGGAACCAGCAGCTTTAGTGTGCATTTTATGTCTGCTGGTGAAGTTCCAGTGCATTTTGGTCCAAACAGTGATCTCCAGAATCAAAAATTAGCCATGTGTCATGTATTTCCTATTTCTTGTCCACAAATCCTCTTGCTTTAATAAGCATACCAGAGTTGCCAGGTTGTAACCCCGTTTTCTTCATGTGGTTTAAATCTTATCTGGATCCAAACTGGGTACAAGACACTTGAAAAGATGGTGTAAATGGGGTCACAGATTCTGGCAGTGTCTTGAGATTTAGTTCATGTCCATTTCAGTGTAAATTAATTGTGCACAAGACCCAATTAAAAACCTATGGGGTGAGCTGAAGAGAGGGTGAAGCATGTTCAGTTATTAAACAAAATTAGCTTGGTGGCATCTGTGATTTACGTAATTACTAAGAAGTTTAAACCTGGGTGAACTTCTTCGAAGTGTGGTGATTTCATAATTCTTTCCAAGGGATGTACCTGGGATCTGTATTGAAGAGTGCTTATAGCTCGACCTGTCTCATCAAGAATTATGGAAGACTTTTTGGCAGGGAGCCTGCACAATTTACTAATGTAGAGGTGCTAAAATTGACTTGTAGTTTTGCCAACAGTAATTGATAACAGCTTTACATTTTCTTAGAATCAATTGAATTTAACGAAGGTTGTAGGTTAATCATCATAGTGCAAGATCTCCATCTTTAATTCTGACGCTGACTGTATAACCTTGGCTCAGCCATTGAAACTGACTGAGGTCACATTTTGGTATTTATCCATTCATTCATTCAGTTTCTACTCCTCTTAATCCTAGTCAGGGTTCCTTGAAAGCCGAAGCCTAGCTGGACCCAGCCCTTCACTGCCAGCGATTTCAGCCCTTCACTGGGTTTTATTTTGACATTAGACTTTATATCTGTTGAAGCGTCACATTTGCCACCTCTCCCAGGGTTTCTCTCGCACTCGGGTGTCGTCGACCCAGCCCTGCACCGAGAGTGATCTCATCTTGCAGCATATTGATACCTCTCACCTGTCTCACAATTCATTAATCACATACCCTGCTATTTAAACCCCTTGTCTGAAGCAGTACAAGGCAAAGCCACAAGCCTTCAGAGTTCAAGCTCTTCTTCCTAAGCTTCCCTTTAAGTTTAAGCTTTGTGCACTCTCTGGCCCAGACTTAAATTTTGACGGTTCTGTTATTTGATGATTTTTGGCCCAATATTTGTGGTCTGAAATTTCGGTGCGTCTCTAGTACAGTATGTGTACTGAATGTAATGTGTTACTTTTGCAATAACTGCAAAAGGAATTAGACATGCACTTCACTTCCTGCCCAGACCAGGCTGTTCAAGAAGTAAATGAAGTGGGAAGAAAGAGTTTGGTTTTGTTTGGGAAGAACTGGGTTTCTTTCGGCTATTTAAAATGACATATTCCCATGCTGTTGGCTATTGAGAAATTGGCCTCCCTTAATTAAATGGTGGTGTAAAAGAAAATTGGGCTTTGACTGTGTGCTGCTCACAGTGTGTGCTTGTTGTATTGTGTTATCTTCCTCTTTTGTCCTTGTTTGGTTAAGGTTTGTGTGTACATGCTCCTGCTGTAGCTGTGTTTGTAACTACTTTTGTAGATACTTCCCTCACAGTACCCTGTTCTCTCAGGATTCGCCTGCAAAGTGCTCAAGTTAATGACTTTTCTTTTTTGTTTCTTTATTATTGCATTACATAAACCATGGAAATGTTATACTAAAGTACTTAATAGCAGTCAGTACTTAATCCGTGCATTCTATTCATACTTGCATTCATTCAGCTTCGTTCTGGACAGGATCGCGAAATAGCCGGTGCCTAGCTGCCGCCATAGGGCACAAGGTGGCTTGGTGGGTAGCACCGTCGCCTCACAGCAGTGAGGTCCTGGGTTCGATCCCCAGTTGGATCGGAGTTCTTTCTGTGTGGAGTCTGCATGTCCTCCCCTTGTCCGTGTGGGTTTACTCTGGGTACTCCAGTTTCCTCCCACAGTCCACCGACATGCATTAGGTTAATTGATTACTCTAAATTGACCCCAACCTGAGCTGTGATTAGCTTTGATGTAACCTTGTGTATTTAACCGTGTCTGTCATTAAAATGGTCATTGGTGCCGATAGTTATGTTAAATAAACCAAATAAACAAACAGAGAAACCGTACCAGCATGCTAAGAGGCAACCATTGAATCCTATGAATGCGCGCACAGCTTTTTTTTTCCTACAACACAATATTATATCATGGTCAAAATCAAACAGAAAAATCAGCCATCTCATTTTCCCCCTATTTATCCTGGTCAGGGGTATTGAGCCTATCCCGGAATTCAATGGGTACAGGCAGGTGTTTCTTCTCAACAGAGCTCCAGTTCATTGTAGGGTTCTGGAACCACACCTATGACTCAAGATAATTTCATGACTATACTTGTATATACTTGTGTGAAAATATGAAAGGACTAGTTTTGGTTTTTGCGGGAAATTACACAGATTGGTGGGAATTTAAGAAGCACCTCACCAGCCAACGGCTCTTGCCAGTGCTCACTCAGCCTTTTTGCTGCTCTCTTGCCTACTTATCTGGCTGCACACTGGATCGCTTCTCTGTGCCCTGCTTCACCCCTCTGTGCTCTGGGCTGTCCCCCACTTTCCGCACCAGGTCCACGAATAATATCACAAGTCCATTGTACAGATGCACTTGCTCACTATTACACCGTGTTACCCAACTACTGTTTACTATAACCCCCCTTTCGTTACACCCCAGCCTAGGGTTGGGGAAGCAGAGAATGTGCACAGGAGAAACAATACATGTACATTGAGTCATGTAGCAGATGCCCTTGTCCAGTGGGACTACTGATATCTTACTGTCTTGCTCAAAGATCCAGCTTGGCAGGGGTGGAATTTGATGCAATCACAAGCGAGCATTAAAGCGAGTCCAACGTCCGAACGACTATCAGAAATAATTTACATTTACAGCATTTGGCAGACGCCCTTATCTAGAGCGAGTTACAATTGGTACAATCTTACAATCCAAGCAATTGTGGGTTAAGGGCCTTGCTCAAGGACCCAACAGCGGCAGCTTGGCAGAGGTGGGATTTGAACCCTGGACCTTTTGGTTCTTAGTCCAGTACCTTAACCGCGAGGCTACCACAGTCCAGCACTAAAGTTCTTATTATTCTTCTTCAGTTTTTAAAAATTAAACAGACCATTTAAACTTTGTTTTGAAGGTTGGCAGTGCTATGTAATTTTTGGGGCTTTCTCACTCCTCAGGCTTCTGCCACACACACACACACACACACACACACGTTCAGCTCTCTCAAGTACTATTTCCGTTCCTTCAGTGCAAATCTATTTTAAATTGAAATTCCATGCATTTAACATTGATAAGCAAGCCTGCACGATTTAATACATAATCAAAGTCACTTGATATTGTGGCAGTGTAAGATCAAACCTTCATATCAAGCCTTAATAATGTGTCACAGACTATATTATGAATCCATTTGTGACAGGGCGCAGCATAGTAGTGTCTTAAAGATGATTAAAATCACAAAGTTATTCCTAAAATATTGTAGAACCAAAGGAAAATGTGTTAACAAGCTGTGCAATAAAATATTAACTCGGGAGCACATGCAGGCCGTTTTGCAAAACATTTGCATGGTCAGGTGACTGGAAAATCAGGTTGAAAATCATGTATGGTGCACTAGGCTTAGTGACTCATGTTTCTTTTTGCTTTAAACTGCTACAATTTGTCACAGAGGAGAGAATGAAAGTAGAAACCTCTGTCGTGTCGTAGCCGTTGCTTATCTTCATACATTCCAATGCATTGTTCTCTCTTTCGCTCTCTCTCTCTCACACACATGCACACACAGACATACATTTGGTTTTGGGCAGGAGTTTTTATTGGGGATGCATCGAATGTTCACAGACGTCTCACAGCAAGAAGGTCCTGCGTTCAATCCCAGGTGGAGTGGTCCGAGTGGACCTTTCTTTGTGAGGTCTGCATGTCCTCCACGTGGCTGGAGGGGTTTACTCCAGGTTCCCAGTTCCCTCCCACAGTTCAAAGACATGCATTAGGTTAATTGGTGTCTCTAACAGTATGCGAGTGTATGTGCCCTACGATGGATTGGCGCCCTGTCTAGGGTTGTTCCAGCCTAGTGCCCAATGCTGTTGGAGTGGCACCAGCGGCTAAGACAATGAATGAATGATTGGGGTGGAAAAAGTGGCAAAATGAATGAAAAACCTTCAGCCAAGATTTGATCTTGTTCAAAAATGTTTTGGCGCATCCCTAGTTTATTTTTCGTCGGTGCACCACTGTTACTAAATCAGTGTTGCAGTTGTTAAGGATGTGATGTCTGTTGTTTTAGGGTTCACACATGGTATTTTTAACCGCGAGAGCTATTTAGCACTAGCTATATCCAACATAGCTGCAACCTAATTCTCATAGATCTGTCAATTTACGTCTGGGTTCTTTGTGTGGAGTCTGCATGTCCACGCCGTGTCTGCTTGGGTTTACTCGGGGTGCTCCGGTTTCCTCCCACAGTCCAAAGACGAGCTTTAGGTTGCTTGATTACGCTAAAATGGCCTTAGTCTGAGTGTATGTGGTCTACAATGGATTGGCGCTCTGTCTAGGGTTGTTCCTGCCTTGTGCTCTGTGCCACCGGCTACTCCCCGGCTCTCCTCGACCCTGTCCAGGATTAAGCAGATAAAGTGAATTGATGTGATTTTACACTCGTCCCTTGTGCGTTGTGGAGTGCATGCTACTGAGGGTACCTGATTTCAAATCTGTGATCCCCCAGCATGTGATTAACACTAAACCAAAACCTCAGCCAGTGTTGTAACTGTTGTAGCTCTTTCCTTCTAACATGCTTGTAGACATAACACAGCTTCCTCAGTGTTCATTTTTGACGAAGCTCCCTCCCTCTCCTACGCTTTCTGCAGATGACGAAGTCGATGGCCATCGTCACAGCACAATAGGGAGTGATGGCAAAGACGCACCTCAATCCAAAAACAAAGGCAAGTTCCCCAATATCGGCAAGATCTTTAAACCCTGGAAATGGAGGAAGAAGAAGGACAGCAGCGAGAAGTTCAAGGAGACCTCAGAAGGTATGGCATCCTCATTAATATATACTCATTACTCTTAGCCCTGTAACTGCATTACAGTCAGATTTGGAAACTGTAGGCCACTTGGATGTGGTCATAAAGGGACGAACATGGTCAGCAACAATACTCAGGTAGGCTGTGGTGTTTAAACAATGCTCAGTTGGTATTAAGGGACCCACACCATTACACCACCGGCAGCCTGAACTGTTGATACAAGGCAGGATGGACCCATGCTTTAGTGTTGTTTATGCCAAATTCTGACCCGACCATCTGAAGGAAAAATCTCTCCTGCACAACTATAAGGGAAGTGCGCTGCATTGCTTGAATTCCATTCACCCCATCTAGCGCTCTCGACAACGATCTGTGTAGCACAGCAACAGGAGGAAAATACCTTACATATTTCTGTGCAACTGAACAGCTCACTTTTTGCCAGTTCTTCAGAGTGCCACTTTTTTTTTTTTTTTACCTTTTTGATTGGAAATGTTCTGCTCCATATATTCTGAGGACCACTTAAACGTGCCGGCATGTATTAATATCTCGTCGAGTCTTTAATTGGCTGGCTGATGTGTAGTTTAATGTCCACTAAATGGGACTATATCAAGGTGGAACATTTTGAAGTGACCAATTAGGACTGATGCAGCATCTTCAACCAGCTGAAGTGTACGCACAAATTAAATGAAGAACTTGGCCTTCATGTGAGCCACAGAATTATTTTGAGCTTAGTATACACCAGGTGAACTCCTAATGCTGAATTTTGTAAAACAGGTCTCTGCCTGAGCATTCTTTTAGCAAACTCTGGTCCAGTTGGATTATTTTCAGACTAGTGTCAGATCTACAGGTAAGGTACCATCTGATTAACGTCCATTTGCTTTAATGATAGAGGCTTAGTATGAAGGTTAAAAGTGTTTAAAATGGGATGTTGTATTGCCTGTTCTGGAAAGTAGTGTTTCCTCAAGTGGACTTATTCCCTCTTGGTTGTGTGTGGCCAGTGAGGTTCGTTTATTTCTGTTCATGTCCATGGTGCTTGTTTATATTCTGGTCCTTCTATGATTGTTAATGCGTGCTTGCAACTGAAGAATTGAGTCTTGCGGTGCCTCTTGTGATATTCAAGGAAGAACATATCTGTGGAATGCAGCATTGCCATCAGATAGCTACGTTGTTTGTAACTGATTCGCTTCTTTTTGTGTTCCCAGTCTTGGAGAGGAAGATCTCGATGAGGAGGCCTCGGCAGGAACTGATCGAGAAAGGAGTTCTGAAGGAACTCTCCGAAAATGGTACAGCGGCCTTTAGAGGACACACTAATAAATGACATTTGCATACAGTGGGGGAAAAAAAGTATTTGGTCAGCCACTGATTGTGCAAGTTCTCCTATTTAGAGAGACTAGAGAGGTCTGTAATTTTCATCATGGGTACGCCAAGTGTCTGAGACAAAATGAGAAAAAAAATCCAGGAAATCACATTGTAGGATTTTTAAAGAATGTAAAACACCATTTTCAGCAGTAGTGAACTCTTAACCTCTTAATCACTGAGCTACCACCTTCTGAAATGAAGGGCACGCAAACCTTCTACATATACAGTTCTATTTCTAATATAGAATCTTGTCAATCTGAGTACTTTCACTAATAATATGTACCCTGTGTTGCAGAGAGTAATGACGTGAAAGCTCCTTCGGTAAAGAATGGCCACACGATGCCTGTGTTTGCGGATCGGGGGTCAGACGTGGTGACGGAGCCTAAAAGCAGGGTGCATGGCGAAGAACAAAAGGGCCTGCTCGCCCCGGAGCCTGAACGCCGCAACCGGGCACCGTCCGATGTGACCCGCAACCGACAGCCTCTGGACGTGGACGCCCGCACACGTATATCGTCAGACAGCGACAGACGCGAGCGAGAAAGACACGGCCCGGACGATGCCAGGTCCCGCGAAAGGAGAGACGAAAACCGCGAGCGCAGGGACGACAGAGAGGACAGAGGGAGGGGTTACGATAGGGACGACCGAGACAGACGGGACAGGAGAGAAGATCGAGATCCAAGAGCGGAGCGGAAAGAAGATCGAGAGCGGCGAGACAGGAGAGAGCAAGACGAGGCAGCGAAGGGAGACGCCAAAGGGGACAGAGACGAGAAGCGGGATGACCGAGACAGACGGGAGGAACGAGAACGGAGGGAAGAGAGAGAGAGGCGAGAGGACAGGGAAAGGAAAGATAGACGTGACGACAGGGACAGGAGGCCTGAAATTGACCGCAGGGAGGAGCGAGAGAGGAGGGAGGAGAAGGAGAAGAGGGAGGAGAAGGAGAAGAGGGAGGAGAAGGAGAGGGAGAGGAGAGAGGAGCGAGAGAGGAGGGAGCAGAAGGAGAGGAAGCCCGAGCCGGTTAAGCAGGTTCCCTATGATAAGCCAGTACGGCCTCAGTCTGAGCTGGACCTGAAAAGCACTTTGCAGAAGAGTTTATCCGAGGCGGGCCAGAAAATCCGACCATCTTCTGAGGCTGACCGTAGGAGCACACTACCACGTAACGCACAATCCCTGGATGACCCAAGATTGCGCACAGGTAAAGCTCCACACGTGCTTTTTTGTTTTGTCTCCTGTCTTTTGTTTTGTTTTGTCTCATCTGACCTTTCCAAGAAGGAAAAAAAAGCATTAAACGGTTCAAACTCCATTATAAAACTGTTTATACATTAACAATGAACAATGGCTTAATTCAGCCATTTTTCTCTATAAGCAAAGTCGTGTGCATCAGCGTTTCTACGTACAGTGGAGCTTGAACGCTGGCGAGACCTTTTAGAATTGTGAGCTAAAGCCTCATCAGATTTTGTAAGAGCAGATACAGTATGGTGGCGTATCGCTGCCACAAAGGATGGAAAAGAAATCCTTCAGCATGTGGTTATTAGGAGAAAGTATGTCGTAGAAACGAAGTGATTATGTCGGAATGACGAGAAAGTATGTCGTAGAAATGATGCGGTGTTGGAATCATGAGAATGGTATGTCGTAGAAACGACGTGATTATGTTGGAATCATGAGAAGGTATTTGTTAGAAAAGAGACGACGGGATTATGTCGGGAATCATGAGACGGTATGTCGTAGTAGAAACGACGGGATTATGTCCGGAATCATGAGAAGGTTATGTCGTAGGAAACGACGGGGATTATGTCGGAAATAAAAAAAATTTCCCCCATGAGAGGTATTGTCCGTAGACGTAGAAAGGATTTCTGCCCACTGCCCTATGTCCTCGGAAATGATTTTGCGGTTGTTGGAATCATGATGAAGGTATTTCGTATGATAGTTAGAGAAACACGAAACGGGATTATGTCGGAATCATGAGACGGTATGCCCTTATTATGTCGTTTTAGAAACGCGACGGGCGGGATTATGTCGGAATCATGAGACGGTATGTCGTAGACAATGACGTGATTATGTTCGGATTTTCACTCATGAGAAGGTATGTCGTAGAAATGACGTGATTATGTCGGAATCATGAGAAGGTATGTCGTAGAAAGAAATGACGTGATTATGTCGGGATATCATGAGAAGGTATGTCGTCGTAGAAAGAACGACGGGATTATGTGTCGGAATCATGAGAAGGTAGGTATGTCGTAGAAATGACTGCGGTGGTTGGAATCATGAGAAGGTATCTCGTTTGTAGAAAAGAAACGACGGGATTATGTCGGAATCAATGAGAAGGTATGTCGTAGACGTAGAAACGACGGGATTATGTCGGAATCATTGACAGACGGTATGTCGTAGGAAGAAATGACGTGATTTATGTCGAATCATGAGAAGGTTATTATGTCGTAGAAATGACGTGATTATGTCGGAATCATGGAGAAGGTATGTCGAGTAGAAATGACGTGATTATGTCGGAATATGAGAAAGGTATGTCGTAGAAACGACGTGATTATGTCGGAATCATGAGAAGGTATGTCGTAGAAACGACGGGATTATGTCGGAATCATGAGAAGGTATGTCGTAGAAACGTCGTGATTATGTCGGAATCATGAGACGGTATGTCGTAGAAACGTCGTGATTATGTCGGAATCATGAGACGGTATGTCGTAGAAACGATGTGATTATGTCGGAATCATGAGAAGGTATGTCGTAGAAACGTCGTGATTATGTCGGAATCATGAGACGGTATCTAACTGACGGACTTGATGTTGTTTTAGCTCATATCTACGCAGAAGCTTAATTAAAACTCCTTTCTGCAAAAGCTTTTCTATGTTTAATGCTTGCTTGTCTGTGTGCCCCTCTAACTTTTGACCCTATGCTAGGGTCCGTTGGCGTGCGCCCCGTCCCCGCCCCCGCCCCTGTCCCTGAGCCAAAGGAGCCACTGCCTCTACCCAGACAGGCCATTCTCCCCCCAAAATGGCTGATGTCCTCGACTGAGTCTGGGCCGGCCTCATCCTCATCATCCTCGGCGTCATCAGTGTCATCATCCTCTTCGTCCTCGGCTCCGCCCATCGCTAAGCCCCCTCCTCGCACCGTCTCTCTGATGGTGGACGACTTGTCACGTTCCTCAACTGCAATAAACACAAGAAGCCAGGACGTCCCACATACTGCCTCTGATCATTCTGCCGTTCCCGCCCCATCTGCCACTGCTCCTGCTGTCCTTTCTGCCACCTCCGATGCCTCTGTGCCCACCAAGAGGCCCCCCGTGCCCCCGCCAAAACCCACCAACCGCAATAGCAGCGCAGCACTGCAAGGTGAGCCCTGCTTATGCTGCCGCTCTTCTGATGTATGTTTGTGTTAGTTTTCAAACCTCAACCTTTTCAACCAAAACAGTGATGTTGGTGCAAGGACCATCTTGTATTTTATGCTGTTTTTTAATGTTTTTGTCTTTTGAAACTTCTTACTCCTACCAAATGTTTCTTTCGTCACGGTTTCTGTAGTGACAGTTTTTGTTTTGTGAATAACTCAACAAAAATACTCAGAACATCAAGCAAGAAAGCTTTGAGAAGTACTCTAAAATCATGACGTTTCGTTATAATGCTGATTTTCAGATGTTGGGCCACACGATGGGATCGAAGTCGTCGCCATGTCCAATTTCAGGGGTGGGGATAAAATAAGAGTCCGTCTATGGACTGAAGCACTTTGTGTTTTAGTAGTGATATGATTTGATTTGAGACCAAATCAAATTTTTAAAAATGGGACTGTGGTAGCCTAGCGGGTAAGGTACTGGACTATGGACCAGAAGGTCCAGGGTTCAAATCCCACCTCTGCCAAGCTGCCACTGTTGGGTCCTTGAACAAGGCCCTTAGCCCACAATTGCTTGGACTGTAAGACTGTACCAATTGTAAGTAGCTCTGGGTAAGGGCGTCTGCTAAATGCTGTAAATGTAAAGAGGTATCATTTTAAGCAAAAATATAGGGGTTAGGGTTTGGCACTGCCATCTCGAAAGAAAATGTACCTTATAAATGATGAGTTTGTGTATAATAAGCTTACAGCTATTCTCCTATTAAGGGTTTGAGTAGATCATAACACAACCCTTGTAAATATCTAAGGTCTGAATGCTTAATTGATTTCTGCTAATTCAGTAAAATATATTCAGTTCAGAGTTCCTCAGCTGTTAAAAAGATACATATGAACGCTTCAGTTTTTCTTTGTAATCACTTGACAGTAATTGACAAGACTTTCGATGTGAGATCTCAGAATGGCATCAGAATCTTGCTCATTCGCATTCATGCCTAGGGGCAGTTCAGTTTTATGACTAAGGGCCTTTGAAACAATGTTCTTTGGAATTGTTAATTGTTTGTTATTTTAGAACTAGAAATGCTTACTTAAGAAACCACATGCACACACTTAGGCTCTTTGTCATGCTGGAAGTTGAATCATCTGCCCATATTCAGGTGTCTTAACGGAAGTCTTCCTCAAAAAATTTGAGTGTACTTTGCAGCATTCCCCTTCGATCCTGACCACTTGTACCCCAATGAGGATGGGTCCCTTATTGAGGCCTGGACCTACCCAGGTTTCTTCCTTATAAATGCTTAGGGAGTTTTTCCTTGCCCCGGTCACTCTAGGTTTGCTCAATTTGGGATTGACCTTATAATTTAGAAGATAAAGGGGGGGGAAAAAAAGCGCTATATAAATAAAGCTGACTGGACTCAACCTTGTCCTAACATGCATGTCTTTGGACTGTGGAGGACATGCAGACTCCACACAGAAAGGACCCAGGCTGCTCCGCCTGGGATCGAACCCAGGACCTTGTTGCTGTGAGGCAATGGTGCTACCCACTGAGCCACCACATTGCCCTGCAACCAACTTGTTTCAGAGTATTTTGGGGGGTATTTTTTGGATACCTGTCCAAGACGTTCTGTCTTTGTCTTATCCGACTATAATGCCATTTTGCCCCGAGACCTCAGAAGCGCTGAATTGACGTAGTGTGGCATTTTTCAGAGGAGCCACCTTCTTCAGAAGCTGCCCACTGTGGCTGTCTCCCTGTGCTGTAACTTATTTCTGTACATATAAAGTTCAGAGTGACTTTATATTTATGGAAACCTTGTGCAGTCATAACGTACAATAGAAAAACCCTACTGGACATGAGAAAAGTTCAGGCCAAACTTACTTCACGCCTCCCAAATCTGGTCTGCATCCTGCCCTCAGACCCATACCAACAGGGGGCTAACATCAATGGCGCCGAGTCATCAGCATCAGCCGAGACGAGAGCACCTGAGGCAGAGACGAGACGTGGGCTACATGCTGAGCTAGAGGCTAGAGCAAACCAGCCACTATCTTATCCAGACCCTTTAGCTTTAGCTCTAATCAGTTACATTCTGAATTATAATACACTTACATGAAACCTTGTTCTTTTGAGCCTTCTTCTCGAACATGTGTACAGTAATAAGGTGGGGATTGAAACCACACTTGTATCTGATACAGGCAAAGCTGGCAGCCAGCCTAGGGCTCAGCATATTGTAAATTAGAGCAAGAACCCATAGCATATAAGTGCGAAGCCATTTATAGACCACCATTACTGCGAGCACTCAGCCAGGTCAAGTCTAGGTCAGTCACACTTCGCTTCAGATCATAAGGCTTTGGAAGGAGTAATGGGACTAGTGACTGGGAGTTAGTAGGTTTATTAATTTGCTTAAGACACTGTAATAGCAGTTTAGTCTTGGATATTGTTATTTTAATGGTAGACTGTAAAAACCAGCAGTTAACATTTGATAGCTTCTTTTCACGACAGTGTTTGCAGTCCAAGAGGGCTTTTGATTCAGAAATCAATGTGCCAGTAAATAATATATTGGGTGTTGCAGAAGGTAAGGTGAGAGCTAAAGCAAAATCTCATTTCTAATCTGTAATTCAGGTGGTGAAGCAAGCTTTAGAACTTGCCCCAAGCGAGTAATATGCAGTTTAAAAAGAACATATGACACCATATGTATAGATCGATAACGGCCGTGATATATGCCCTCATTTCCACCAGAGAGAACATTACACAGGCGTGTATAAAGGTCCAACTGGAGATGGCAGACTGCCCACGGTGCTTACCCTTTCCCTTCCCAGCTCTTGGCCAGCATAGCCCCTTGCCTTATCCAGGTTCCACCCACTTGTACCAGTCAGTGACACTTTGAAGTGCAAGATAGTTTTTATTGTGACACAAACCTGACACCCTCTCCACCCCAATACTTAGAGCTGCAGTTACAGCTGCAAGTCTCCTGGTGTATGTTTCTCTTGGGTAAGGACATCCAGCCACTGAGATTTTTACCCGTTCTCAGGGAAAAACTGCTCGGTTGATGTGACGCATTGCTGTTCATTCTTAGTTGGTTTGAGGTCTGGGCTTTGTTTAGGCCATTCCAAGACTTTTAAGGGTGTTCTCAAACTATCTGTGATCTGTACTGTGCCTGAGGAGCCCACTTGAGTTCAGTTGGACCCGGGCACAGTAGGCATGTAGTACTACTAGTCGATAAGCCAAAGTCTGTTACTAAAAACACACTTTTCTTTGCTTTGTCATTTTCATCTGAACATGTACTTTTGTTTTTCCCACCATGCCCTGGCCGTACCGGGGGGCGGTGGCTCTCTCCCTCCTCTGGTTGGCTGGGGACGAAGTGCCACCAAGGACTTTAAGCTTAGACTGGAGTGACCCTGTGTATAGGACTACTTAATGCCAATGTGCATATTTATTTTATTTGAACTATGACTCCAAGACTTATTTGTTTAGATACATTAGTTTCATTCTTAATTTATCATCTACGCCGCCCAAAGAGGTTGGGTTTCTCTGAGTCTTGGTCCTCCCAAGGTTTCTTCCTCATAACGCTTAGGGAGTTTTTCCTTAGCACTGTCACTCTAAGCTCGCTCAGTTTGGGATTGGACGTAGATATTAGGAGATGATCCAAAATTGGAAAGTCGCTTTGAGACAATGCTCCATTGTAAAACGCGCTATAGAAATAAGTCTGACTTGTTTTCTATACAGCTGTTGTAGGGCGCTATGAAATCCGTTTTTTGTTTTTTTCCCATTTTCATTTTATGGTTTAGGTTTTCACCATTCTGATTTTTAGGTTTTTAATCAGTGTTTTTCTTTAAGAAAATAACTGCAGTCAAACAAACAATAGCAAAATGGCACCTTGGCGTTTCATGGAATCAGTACTATAATATTTAGCAACATCAAAATATGAACAAAATTTCCGAAAACGAAGTTACAAGTTGTGAAAACAAATGTGAAAAGGTTAGGGGTGTATATTTTATAGCCATATATAATTTCATTTGTAACTAAGTAATTTGGTTTAACATGACCTAAGGTCCTTTTAGTAACGCCCTTAAATCATTAGGTGCCCTGGATTTTCCAGCGAAGACCAGAGATCTGCACTAAAGACACACAAACAAACACACGAGTGGCTGAGTAGAGTTTAAAGCTCTGTACATGAACTGAGTTCTGAATTAGTGAGAGCACTGTGCACATTTAAATGGGACCGGCACAGAATTGGTTATCAGACTGATCAGCCAATCAATCTCGCTTTTAGATTTTCAAACTAAAATTTTCGTATTTATATCGAAAATCTGTTTTTATTCCTCAGTTTCACGTAAATCATTGGGCCCTTCTTTTGGTCTGCTGTGTTTATTGCTGAATTGTTTCTTTTGATTGAGTTTTCTTCATTCTAACCTATTTTAATACACGTTTTCCACTCATAACAGAAGCACCTCTGCCTCTGGTAGTGCCGAACCCAGTTCCAGTCAAGCGCTCGCCTCCTGTGCCCCCTGCAAGACTGACGCCTGTCACTAAACGCCACTCGGGAGATGTCTCGTCCCTTCATGTTGAGCTTCCAGGCAAAAGCTCTAACCCTAGCCCACCACCTTCCCAATCAGAAGAGGGCAAAAAGCCCATCTCCGTGGTTCCAGCGGTTTCTCCTCCACCTGCCCATATCCCTCCATCTCCTCCTCGCGCCACCGTGGACCCTTCGAGCCCCACCACTGAGCCTCCCAGCCATCCTCCTGCAGTGCCTCTGCACATCCTGATCCAGCGAGCGCTCACCAGCCCTGGACCCGTTCAGGCCAATCCAGATCGTAATCACAGAGCTCACTCTCAGCTCTTTGAGACTCCTCCGGAGATCCTAATTGAGAACAGTGGAAGGCGTTCGCTTCCGGTCACTATCGAGCCACTCAGACTGTGAGTGTTTTCACATGAGCAGATCACTAATATGGATTTTATTAACTTTTCATATGTGCATGTTTGATGCTTGCCTGTGCTTTGGGAGGGTAGGCTTCAGATTATCCTAATACAAGTACATGTCTGTTACATGTCTGAGAAGTGTTTGTAGCTCTACTGATATTTTTGCTCGACATTTTTGCTATTTGTTGTTCTTCAGACCTGAGGATGATGACTTCGACATGGAGGAAGAGCTGCGGAAGCTGCAGCCTGTCCCTTGGCAAACTCGGAATCCGGAGCTGGAGCCCAGGAGCAGGCTAGGGTTAGTGGTAGATCCAGTCGTCACAGTCATTCCTGAAGGTGAAGGAAGTGAAGATAGTGAGAATGAGGAGGAGACCGATTCGGACGGACCCATCATCTACAGAGAAGATGATGACGACGACGATGATGAAGAGGATGTGCCTACAAGTACGAATGCTCTTAAGTATTGTTAAGTTTGAGATACTGGTGTATCTAAAATTTATTATAAACTTTCCCTGTTTGGCAGGTGTTGTGTTTTATATATAATATATTATGTATTTACACTGCCTGGCCCAATAAAAAGGTCAGCACCTGGATTTAACTAAGCAAATTGTTAAATAGTCAAAAGATAGAGCCTCCTATCAGAGAATTACTGCATTGGTGATTATGTTTCAGCTGGCAACAAGTTCTTTAACCCTAACTGATGCAGTGAGTAGCTTCTCATTTGTTAAACAACCATGTCGAAAGACTCATCCTGTGCTCATGGAAGGGTCAAAATTGTGAAAGAGTGGTTCAGGGAGCATGAGCCATCATTTTCACACATGGATTGGCCACCACAGAGTCCAGACCTGAACGCCATTGAGAATCTTTGGGATGTGCTGGAGAAGATTTTGTGCAATGGTTCAAATCGCCCATCATCAATACCAGATCTTGTGGAAAAATGAACGCACAACTGCATCTGCAATGTCACAACATTTATTTCTGTCCAGAGTTGCATTCATTTTTCCCATTGATGATCCCCAAGACTTTTGGGAAAACATTCTGTGGAGTGACGAGACAAAAGTTGAACTCTTTGGAAGGTGTGTCCCATTACATCTGGTGTAAAAGTAACACAACATTTCAGAAAAAGAACATTATAGCAGCAGTAAAATATGGTGGTGGTAGTGTGATGGTCTGGGGCTGTTTTGCTGCTTCAGGACCTGGAAGACTTGCTGTGATAAATGGAACTATGAATTCTGCTGTCTACCAAAAAAATCCTGAAGGAGAATGTCCGGCCATCTGTTTGTCACCTCAAGCTGAGACGAACTTTGGTTCTGCAGCAGGACAATGATCCTAAACACACCAACAAGTCCACCTCTGAATGGCTGAAGAAAAAAAATGAAGACTTGAGTGGCCACGTCCTGACCTGAATCCTATTGAGATGCTGTGGCATGACATAAAAAGGCCGTTCATGCTGGAAAACCCTCCAATGTGGCTGAATTACAACAATTCTGCAAAGATAAGCGGCCAAAATTCCTCCACAACGCTGTAAAAGACTCATTGCAAGTTATCCCAAACACTTGGGTGCAGTTGTTGCTGCTAAGGGTGGCCCAACCAGTTATTAGGTTTAGGGGACAATCACTTTTTCACACAGGGCCATGTAGGTTTGGATTGTCTTCTCCCTTAATAATAAACACCTTCATTTAAAAACTGCATTTTGTGTTTACTTGTGTTGTCTTTGACCAATATATATATAAGTTGAGTGTGCGATGTGTGTATATATTTAATCTCTGTCTGCCTCAGCTGGTCTGGCAAGCCGTGTGAAACGGAAGGACACGTTAGCACTGAAGCTGGAGAAACAGCACGACCGGGAGGAAAAACATGAGCATGAGAGCAGCAGCTGGACGAACCGGGAACAGTGGGAGGCCATGCGCAACAAGATCGGTACCACCCTCACACGGTACGTGCTCGGGGCATGTGTTGGTTAGATCTGATAGCTAAAGTAAACACGATTCCAATCATGAGTGCTCATGGACTGATGTAAATGTTTACCTTGCATCCTTCTAGGAGACTGAGTCAGAGACCAACACAACAGGAACTCGAACAAAGAAACATTCTGCAAGGTCAGTCTCACCCAACGTCGTTCGTGCTTCTACTGGTTTTCTTTAAAGAAGGCAGCATTTCTCCTCGTCTTTAACTCTCCAGTGTATTTTCTCTAGTGTATCAGCCTTGTACGCTGCTTTAGTTTCTAGGTTTCTGACTTTATAACTGCAAAAGGAACCTGATGTTAGCTTCCTTAAGCTATCTGGGTATTTTCCAGAAGGCAGTAAGCTGCCAATAAACCGTGGGCTGATCCTGACATGCTGTCACTTCAAACGTTTGTGTCTGGGTTTAGTCAGCTCCGACAGCAGTGACAGAGTAGTAGCGTTCTTCGAGCAGTTAAAACTGCAGTTTCTTGACGGGGTATCTGCATGACGTTCTGTGGAACAGAATCCTGGCTAGGATTAAGTGGATAAGACAATGAATGAATGACAATGATAACATCTAGTACTGTACAATATTTACATTTACAGCATTTAGCTATAGACTTACAATTGGGACTGTGGTAGCCTAGTGGTTAAGATACTGGACTCTGGAAGGTCCAGGAGGTCCAGGGTTCAAATCCCACCTCTGCCAAGCTGCCACTGTTGGGTCTTTGAGCAAGACCCTTAATCCACAATTGCTTGGATTGTAAGACTGTACCAATTGTAAGTCGCTCTGGATAAGGGCGTCTGCTAAATGCTGTAAGTGTAAATGATACAGTCTTACAATCCAAGCAATTGTGGGTTAAGGGCTTTGCTCAAGGAACCAACGGTGGCAGCTTGGCAGAGGTGGGATTTGAACCCTGGACTTTTTGGTTACCACGATCCCAATATAGTAATAGTCAACAACGAAAGGAACCATATTGTTTTCGTGGTCATTTTAAGGGCAGCTCCGTCCTGGTTCAGGCTTGCAATGAGCCACAGTAATTTACTGGAGTATTTATTCCTCAACACCTCCCTGCATGATTTATAAACAGGCTTCTATTTTTTAGGATTAGCTGGGCTAGTACTCTTGTCAGGAGAGCTGAGGGGATATGACAAAGCTTCGCTTTGTGTAGGTTCTGAATAGCCTTTTATTATAGCAGGAGCACGTCTGATGAAGAGTGTGTGTACAGAGTATGTGTACACATTTTTCCTTGACTAAAAGAAATGTTTGCTTCTTGTTTCAGCCAAGAACGAAGCAGACCGACGGGCAGAGAGGAGCGAGATCAAACGCAGACTCACAAGAAAGGTTAGACACACTCACACTCACTTAAGCACAGCCTGGAACAGTTTGTCTATTAATCTCAATGAGCAGTGGGTGCAAATGTGATCTGATGTTTACTCAACAGTATATCTGGAGATTATTGTTTACCTGTAGACCTGCGGTATTCTTTTAAAGCTTAGAATTATTATTTGGAGCTTATAAACAACTGTTGCTATACTATTTAAACCTTTCATGGATAGTATTATCAATTAAAACTGTATTAAGGCTGTCAGGTTCAGGTTTTTGATGCATGTTTTTTTTAATGCTGCTTCTGACTATAAGCTTCAGCAGCAGGCGGTTATATATCTTAAAGCCAACCATTACATTATTTTCGTCATATCTTGTTTTCTGCATCACAACATTAAGACTTCTCTGATAGAGGGCCACATGGGAGTGTCTGTTACTGGAAATGTACCTTGTCCATGTGTGACACACACTCTCAAATCTCTGAGGAATGTTCTAGCACTTGTTGTATCCGTGGCAAGAAGAATTAAGGCAGTTCTGAGGGCAAAAGGGGGTCCAACCTGATACTAGGAAGGTGTATCTAATAAAGTGTGTCTGCTTTTTTGACCACCTAACAAAAAAGGTTTCTGTAACACCCTTGCTTTGTAAATCATCATACATTTGCATAGTTTTATTACGAAATTATATAGCCATCAAAGTGCAGGGTACTTTACTGTGGCATGTAGCTCGTTCCCAATCTCTTAAATGTTATGGCCGAGGCTGTTCACATCGCTCAGTGCCCATAAATATATATATGAGACATAAAAATTCCTATAAAGGGTTTAACTGCATTTCCAAAAGTCTTGACTTCCACCATTGTGAAGATTCCAGTTTACAGGTTTTTGAGAGTGGGGCGCATGGATGCTCATCCACATGTGTGTCCATTTTGTGGCTGTAATTTTCAGGGCATTGAGCATTTACTATCCTGTAAAAAAAATAAAAATAAATAAAAAATGTCTGCCTGTAAGCTTCAACTAGGAAGTGCTGTTCCTTTTTGCTGATGCCTTATACTGCCATGACTTTTGACACACTTCTGCGTGAAACATTGTTTATTTCTTACATTGCAAAGTACTAATTAGGGGTGCAACGATACACTTTTCTCGTGGTTCAATTCGATCCGTGATACTGAGTTCATGATCAATGTTCTCACGATTATCAGTTTTACATTCGATGAAAGACATTACTATTTTATTTCTGAAGTGTAAGCAATGTAAAACAATATGCATTTTCTTATATAAGTTTTTAAAACAAAACACTATAGTCTCCTGCAAGCGTAGGGCGACAGTGGCAAAGAAAAACCTACTAAACATTATAAGGAAGAAACCTTGGGAGGACCGAGACTCAAAAAGGGACTCGTCCTTGGACGGCTTAGATGTTATATATATAAGAATGAAGAGTTAACTAATTAAGTTTATAGTGATTGTTTAAATAAACAGAAACTAAATGGTAAAGATGGACTACCCGGCCAAAAAAAAAGGTCACCACCTGGGTTTATCTAAGAAAATAGTTAAAGAGCCACCCATTAGATCCAGATCTTGTATTGATGATTGGAGATTTGTTCCACTGCACAAAGTCTTCTCCAGCACATCCCAAAGATTCTCAATGGGGTTCAGGTCTGGACTCTGTGGTGGCCAATCCATGTGTGAAAATGATGCCTCATGCTCCCTGAACCACTCTTTCACAATTTGACCCTTCTGAAACAGATCACATCTTTTCCATGACCACAGGTTGTGTCTTGACATGGCTGTTTAACAAAAGAGAAGCTCCTCACTGCATCAGTTAGAGTTAGAATCACCAATGCAGTAATTAGGCTCCTTTCTTAACTATATAACTTTTTTTTTTTTTAGTTAAATCCAGGTGGTGATCTTTTTTGGGCCAGGCAGTGTATAATAATTGAACTAAAATAAAACGTAGAGAAAATGAAATATTACACACAGTATAAAATAATTTTAACAACTAGAAATATAAATCCTAAATTGAAAATCACAGTAAACAAACAAGCTCACTGTGCTTAGCCCAGCCTTTAAACGTAACTCGAGAAGAAATATCTTCAGTTCCTTTTATCAAATGGAAGATACGACGTATGATTGTGCCCTCTAGTGTCCAAAAAATGCATTTGCATTAGAAGTCATAAACAGAACAGGTATGATATTTCCACTGTTTTGCATCACGTCACAGTCGTTACACCCCTAGTACTAAGCATTTATAACCTGCTAAGTGATATTAATGGATTAACTGCAAATACTCCTGTATAGCTCTGATTGTAATTGAGTGTTTTTGTATGTTTGTGTATATTTCTATGCAAGTTTGAGTGTCAAATATCATGAGCAATCATGTTTAGGTTAAATATATCTTTTTCTAATCATTTTGGCAGGCCTACCTAGGAGTTAATTGTAGGTTTATAATATCTGTGCTGTAGTAACACAGTGAAACGAGAAATGTTTTGTTCCTGCAGTTGTCCCAAAGGCCTACAGTAGCAGAGCTCCAGGCCAGAAAGATCCTGCGGTTCCATGAGTATGTGGAGTGCACGCATGCCGAAGACTACGACCGGCGTGCGGATAAACCATGGACTAAACTCACTGCTGCTGATAAGGTCAGGGCTGAGCTGTACTTCACACCCAATTTCCATTATCTTAAAGCATTTCTAAATGATAAGTGATCCGTTGCAATTCGACATGCGTATGATTTACGTGGGATTATATACAGTGGGTCAAAAAAGTATTTAGTCAGCCACTGATTGTGCAAGTTCTCCTACTTAGAAAGATGAGAGAGGTCTGTGATTTTCATCATAGCTACACTTCAGCTATGAGGGACAGAATGAGAAAAAAATCCAGGAAATCACGTTAGAATTTTTAAAGAATTTAATCGTAAATTAAATCCCCGTTATCTCTCAACACGTGATGGCAGGACTGATTTCCCTCCATGCACTTTACCTCAAAAAGCCACCAACCTCGGTTCTCGCCCTCGCCATTCTTGAAATGTGACAAATGTCTTTAAGCCACCAAGTTTTTCAGACCGGTCAGCATTTGTCACTGTACTCCTCCTCACAGGTCGCCTTTCACTGCCTTTGTCTAGTTTTGTCTTTTGCCTTTCGCCAAAAACAGCCATAGATGTTGGCGAGATAAGATGGTTAGACTGGACATGAACTTATAATGACATTCTACGGTATTACACAAGTGGTCTTTGTGGTTGTTCATGCTCTTTTTGCCCTCTGACTTCCAGGCTGCCATCAGAAAGGAGTTGAATGAGTTCAAAGGTACAGAGATGGAGGTCCACGAGGACAGCCGGATATACACCAGGTATACCCTTTACTTACATTTTAGCCCAATTCCGTTTGTAAAGTCTGTGGTACATGTGGTCTGAAAACAGATCTGGGAAACGGTAAATGGCACATACCTGTAGTACTACTAATAAAAAGGTATTACCTGTCATTCAAAAAAAACCGAATTAAAAATCAAACAAACCTTTGGGCTTGGCATTTTAGCTCATTGTGTTCAAAATTGTCAGCCCAGAATTTCTCCGTGCATAATTGGCAATATTGATTGGAAAGTTAAGAGTTCAAGTCCCACTTCCACTGTTGGGCCTTTTAGCAAGACCCTTAAACCTCATTTGGATGATCCTCACTCCGTTGTAAATGGCTTTGCATAAATGTGTTTGAATCCGTTTAAATGGATAAGAGTTATACAGACGTATGTTATTGCCAGTGGCCTGTTTGAGCACTTCATCTGCACTTCTTAATAATCCCACACGTTTCTATTGAGCTTGAAGGCTGCTGATTTTGCTGATTATTAAACGTGTCCCATTTGCTGATGTTCTGTGACCAACGCTCTTTTAGCATCTTCTGACCCATTTTACACCGCTATTGCTGCTCGTTACGTGTTCAGGGCATGCTTAACGATCTGGCCGGCAAATGACTGACCCAGTTTATTGTACATTCGTCCTGGCACCCAACATGTTGGCACTGAGCATCAAGTCGCACCGTGACTGGTGGATGCGACTTTTTTCTAGGCATCTTCTATTACCTCTGTTTCTCTTCCAAATTTCCTGCTGGCACCTTTATGCAACAGCCAGGAAAGAGCTGACATATTATTAGTTGCCTAGTTACAGTTCCCGTGGAAACTATTGGGTAGAAGCCGTGTAGGGAAAGGGGATTTAGCCAAGGGTCAGTGAAGATGATGTACTTTGGGGAACGAAGTGCAAATGTAGATGTTGATGCAAAGCGTGCCAAGAAAAGATCCCCACACCATTACACCAGCAGTAGCCTGAGACATTGATACAAGGCAGGATGGATCCATGCTTTCATGTTGTTTACGCCAAGTTCTGACCTACCATCTGAATGCCATAGCAGAAATCGAGACTCGTCAGACCCCGGCAACCTTTTACCAGTATTTTGTTGTGCAATTTTGGTGAACACGTGTGACATGTAGCCTCAGTCTTCCACTGACTAATGTCTACGTCCAATCCCAAATTGAGCAAGCCTAGGGCGACAGTGGCAAGGAAAAACTCCCTAAATGTTATGAGGACCAAGACTCAAAAAGGGAGATGATAAATTAAGAATGAAACTAAAGTCATGGAGTCATAGTCCAAATAAAATGTGAAATATGCACATTGGCATCGGAGTCACTCCAGGAACCCGAGTCTAAGCAGGAAAGTCGTTGGCGGCACTTCGACCCCAGCCAACAGGAGGAGGGTGAGGGCCACCGCCCTCTGCAGGTCATCTTGACCATGTCTGTGCCTCAGTGCATTGAGCTGCCGCCATGTCGTGGACCTGATTAGATCTTTTTAACACAATAATGTTTTTTAACTGTTTGTCCACCAATGATTCACCTCTTTCTGGCAGGTTCCATCGGCCTTAGGGAACGCCACGAGGAACGGGAATCGGGATTGAGAGCACCAATCTCAAGCAAGCCTAGAACCCACGAGTGGCACGTGACGCAGGGTCTGTTTTTGCTGAGGATCTGTGTGGAGTGCCAATCCATTGGGAGTGGGGATTTTTGCTGCGTGGCCTGTTTGGAAACGGTGCTAGAACTTCTCACAGCGGGCATCCAGGGAAAAGCTGCGCGGAACAAAGCAGTTCTGACTGGCTGCACGGTAGACGCGGCTTCTGCTCAACCGTCCAGCCTTTTCTTGTTTTTAGGTTATGCAAACACTTTTTTCTCTTTTGTAATCCACGTATACTGTTCAGCAATGACTGGTAACTCTGATTTATACTGCGAACAAAATGTGAGTGAGATTATTTCCGCCTTAAACGTTCTGACACACATCTGTTTAGCTCAGTCTCCTAACTGAAAAGGGTTTCAAGAAGAAACATCATGCCATGTACAGTTAGGACAAATGTGTGAAGATATAACAAATCTCAGGATTGCTACCCCCAGTCTCTTGACGTGCATTGTACTTTTTTATATATAATATAGGTATACCACTGTCTGACTGGCGTTTAACTTTTTTAGCAAAACATTCAACGTGGCACTTCTCCAGTGTTGATAGCTAGCACTACAGATGGGTCTATACTGAAATATAAAGCAGTGCTTCTCAACCTGCAGTCCTTCACATATCTACATGATAGCCCTGTTATTACTCTACCTGTGTGTGTATATAGTGTATAACTGTCATGACCGAGTTGAGAAGCACTGCTTTAGAGCTTTAACTGTATGTTACAGACTGTAAACCTTCATCGATGCAAACTGTTATGGATATACGTCTTTTTTCCGTCAGAACCGGTTTTATCAAACACTGTTTTGGAGGCTGGTTAGAGGCCTCTTGTACATAAACACTGTAGATTCTGGTAATTGTATATCGGTCTTACAAAAGATGTTTTAATTGTAATTATAGTGTTTCACAAAGGTTTTTTTAAAGCACAGATTATAACAACTGTCAAGTAGTGCAATAATGGTACTGAAAATCCTGTTCATGTTTTTTAAGCAGAAAAAAAGAACAGTCACTTCATGATTTGATTAAATTCCTCATTTCAGACATCTGTCATCTTCTGTTAATCTGTTTGTTAAAGTCATTTATTCTGCCATCTGGTGGCCAAAGTAATGTTCGTGTTTTTCTGTTTTTGCTTACAGTATGGCGCTTTAATCCTCTTTATCGAGATTACCTTCAGACGTCCAGGTCAGCTCAGAAATGTATACAGTGACCATAGAAAATACGCATACTCTTTAAAAAAAAAAAGATCAAAACAACTTTGTTTACACTTTTAGCACATTCATTTGTACACAATCTGTCTGACTGTAGGTTAATGGAATCTGAACACTTTGGAATCAGGATCAGAATCGGGCTTTAATTACCTTAAAAATATGCTCACTGACAAAAAAGAACTCACCAAGAAGGAGTGGAATCAAATGAACTTGTATGTAGGAATGTAATGATGATTTATCGAAGTGATTACAAAATGATACCTTCATTAGGGACAACTACAATTGAAAAGGAGGCTCTAGTACCCTGTTAGGCTGCCTCGAGCCTGGATACAAGATGATATGTAAGGTTCTGTAAGGTATCCTGTGGCACATTTGCCCACAGATGTTGCAGCTGGATTTGTAGATCCTCGTCATCACACCAGCAGTTGGGGCAGTGTGTTGCTCCACAGCAAAGGTGACTGTGGTAGCCTAGCGGTTAAGGTACTGGACTCTGGACCAGACGATCCGGGGTTCAAATCCCACCTCTGCCAAGCTGCCACTGTTGGGTCCTTGAGCAAGACCCTTAACCTACAATTGCTTGGATTGTACCAATAGTAAGTCGCTCTGGATAAGGACGTCACGTAATGGGTGCCGTGACAACAAATTTCCTTCTGCTAAAGCAGCTGGAAATGGTCCGAGTAGACACAGGGGTGTGTAGTGAAGGGGCCAACTGCGTCTGGATGGTGGACAACGAAACTGAGAGCTGCTCGTGCTTGTCAGCTGGTCAAACGATCCTTTACTAGTGGTCTATCTGGGTCATCCGGACCCTGTTTGTGGTGTTCGGAACCACTGCTCCCAACACCTCCTAACAGCTAGGTCAGAACGGCCTAGATGGCGGGCAGTTCACTGAAACTGGGTAAAATGTCTTTGAGTGCGTCGTAGAGGCATGTCTAGCAGTAAACGATCTCTCACCAAGAGGTACACTACCCTAAAGTAGTCTGAGTGCCTTTTTATAGGGCGGGGGGGGACACTTTTACACCCTCTCGTGGCAAGACCCAGTGTCTAATCAGACCACACCTGTAGTCATTGACATATCTGCCTGTGACATAGCATGCTAAGTTTTGCAGCAATCCAACAAGGAATTTGAATTTGCTTACAGTAGCTAACGTTGCTAAGTATTAGCATTTCACGATGGCACATGCCGACCATTTAAAGAAAAAATCTCCTATGTTTGTGCCATGCTACACTTCCACACATGTGTTGTGAAGATCAGTTGATAGATTGATTGATTCTTGTTCTTTAAATAAAGAAGACACTTACAGCTGATTGAAAGCTCTTGATTCTGATTTCATCCTCAAAAGAACTGCTAATCTAGATGTTCCCATACTTTTGCCACTCATAGATATGCAACATTGGATGATATTTTTGTTCCTTAGACTAGTTTGGGTTCTCTTTATCTGGTTTTAGGTCATACTTGGGCTCACAAACTGTACTTTTTTAGATCTGTGTAGTAGTTATCATTTCTCTCACTTTGATGTAACCTGATCCTAGTCATGCCCGGCTCGCTGTCCACTTAAAAGCTTTTGGAATATTAATTAATGAGCTAGAGCCATTGTTCTCCTTACGGCCGTGTTTATACGTAGGATAAAATGTGAAACCTTTTTGTTGGCTTGTGCTTCATTTTAACAGGATCTTAATACATCAAACAGCTATTACATTAAAACCACTGACAAGGTCATGCTCTGGGTGATGTTCTCCTGGAAAACATTGGGTCCTGCCATTCATGTGGATGTGCTGACCAAGCACACCCTCTCATGGCAACAGTAGCCATGGCAGTGGCATTTCAGCTGGATAATGCGCCTTGGCACAGTGGAAATATTAAATGGTTCAGGAATGGTTTGAGAAACATGGCGAAGAGTTCGTGTTGCCCTGGCCCCCAGTTACCCCAGATCTCTATCTGATCAGGCATCTCTGGGATGGGCTGAACTCCTACAGCCCTGTGGTAGCACTATGCAGTCACTGTGACAGTCTTGTCTTGGGCCATGGCCAACATGCTGAACCCCAAATGATCCAAACAGTTCATTTCATCTAACCAAAGAGTTTGCCACCAATATTCATCTTGTTCTTTCTCAAGCCGTAACCTTGTAGCTTTGGGCCGCTTGGATACTAAAGGTCATCTTTTTGTTGGCCGTTCTGTGCTCAGTGAGAGGCCAGTTTCTGATGATAAAGACTGTTCTTTGCTGGAAGCACTGGACCGTCTGTTTTTCATTACAAGATAAAGAAAAAAGCCGACTGTGTGCTTTGTCATGTATCGAGAACGGCCACTGTGTCTGGTTACTGGTAGTGCGGTTGTTTTTTCATCTGGTTTCTTTTTCATACAGTGGAATAATGGGATTATACACTGCCCATAAGACATAAAGTGAGAAAATTCTAGTCTTATGTGTGTTTTGTCTAGGAAACAAACAGTCATGCATGTGTATATGTCTGAAAATGAGAACATATCCAGCAATACTGCCTATCAGTGCATTTTTGGCTCAAATGAAAGTATCAGGTCCATCTTCTTAAGTGTTACAGATTTCCCCTAGACATGTATAACAGTTTAGGCTTCAAATGCAGTGTAAATGGTAGCGTTCCAGTTTTCTATTGTTTGTACACAGTTCTCTTGTGACAATGCCCTCTATATTTACATTGCAGTAGCATAAAAAGCCTGTGACTATGATAATGTCTGGTCAAAGACCATTGCATTCAAAGACCTATGTTCATATTTGGGTCTTCTTAATGACATGTTTCCAAATCACTTGATTGTATCCAATAAGAACCCTGCTCTCGCTCTTTAAGCAGTAACTATTCCAAGCAGAACTTTTATCAGTGCACACGACAAAATAGGACAAAGCTCCAGTTTGGTTACTCAGCCTTTGAGCAGGAGAGATTTGATGTGGCTTTAGACTTGATCCTTTTGTTTGTTTTCTTCACCATCTGTGCTACTCTCAAAAGTCTATGCCAGTTTAAGTTCCATCCATCACTTACACTGGACACAAGTCAGATGGTCTGACTCGTATGTATATCTTGTCAAACATCTCCAAGTTCAATATCACCAAGGAACTGCTATTCCCACTGCATTTCTGATGGCTCGGCTCACATTGCAGCTATGGTTACGTCCTCAGGATCATGGGAAGTGAAGCATGATCGGCAGGTTTTCAACAAATGCTCTGCCACCGCTACACACACGCTCCTTTCCCTCCAGCCAGTTGGTCAGTTAAGAGATACAGGTACATATTAGGCTTCTTAGAAAATGGTTTATCCTGCGCTCTGAAACGGCTGATTCACCTCAATGGGTAGTCCTAAAGCCCTTCAACAAGCTACATCTCAGATGTGGCAAAGCAGAACAACAACATCATTATTCATTCCTCCAAGGACGGGGCTTGAGAACCCAAGCCTAACAGCATCCTTAATATGATTTGGTCGGTTATAATTGGACGATCGGGACAATTTTATTTTGTAGAAATGATTATTGCATACATGTTATATAGGATATTGGCGATCGCAGTGCAACCTCTGAATAGATAACATCCATTAGAGCTCTCGCATTAATACGGTTAACACAGTGGACTGTCAAGCATGCCAGCACAGTGTACGTTTATTATATCCTATAAAACACTTGAGTAATACAGACAGAAGCATATATACTGTAGCTAGGAACGATGAACATTGCCCCCTTAAACAGCCCAGTCCTACAGGTTTAAAATTCCTGCTGTAGAGAATTGAATAATTCAATAAGAAGTATTTTCCCAGCAGGCTACCATATGCTACCAAGCGAAATGAACATGAGGTATAGTACAGTGCAAAAGTCTTAGGCCACCAGTAGATTAGATGCACCATTGTTTAGCGATGGATACATTAAGCAACACTCCAGCACAATCCCTCATGTCCTCAGTCTTTCTTACCCAGTAAGTTATCGCCTGCTGTTTATCAGCTACTGTTTATTTCCCCTCTAGGGTACGCTTACACATAATCCATACTTGGTTAATTAGCACTATATTTCTCTGGAATGATGCATCAGTTGGAAGGGTTTGTGTAGAGAGAATTGTTGAGGAGGATCTACAACCCCAAATCAGAAAGTTAAGTTCAGAAAGTATGGAAAATGGTAATTAAAAAAAGTGTTATTTTCTTGCAGAACCCAAGATATTTCGTTTGTCTGGTCAGCTTCATTTTATTTGTTAATAAACATCCATTCCTGAAAACAGTTGGGACAGGAGCACTTTAAGGCTAGTGATGAGGTTAAAAAAACCTAAATAATGATGTGATTTGGTACAAAAGGTCTTTCCATGAAATGTTGGGTCTTTGAGGAGTAAAGATGGGCAGAGGATCTCCAAATGCATGAGGGAATTATTGAAATGTTTAAGAATGATTCATAGAATCTGGAGAAATTTCAGTCCCTCACTGCATCAAGAACAGTCATTCATCAATAGCTGATAGAAGCACATGGGCAAGGGATTCCTTTACCAAACCTGTCAAGCACTGCAATACAGAGTTACATTCACAGATGGCACTTAAAACGTTACTGTCATGGTATGGGGTTGGGTCAGTGCCCTTGGTAAAGGTCATTTATACTTATGTGATGGCAGCATTAATGCAGAGCAGTACAAAGTAAATACCCAAGTTTTCTGATTTGTTGTTATACAAGGTACCCAGCATCATGCACCCCCAGCTTCTCCCAGTGTTTTCTCATCCCAGGCTAGTACTGCAGTCTAAGAATTGATTTTTCATCAAGTGGCATAGAGCAGCATAGCACTTGGACTACCTGTTCGTGTGTGGGTGTGTAAAGAGAGAAAGAAAAAAGAGACTGTGGGAGTAAACTGGGGGTGAGGTGAGAGATTCGATGTCTGTCAGTATTTCTGTGTGGGAGAGACGAGTGTGTATCCATGCCTCTTTTCTACTTCAACCTTATCGACAAGACTGACCTGGTTAATGTATTTTGCAAGTATACAAAGACAGGATCTCATGCACTGTCATGTAATGTAGGCAACGCTAACGTGTTTCTCTGCACCTTGAAAACTGTGATGTTTGTTCAGACCGTTCTTGCAGTCACACTGTTATTATTCTGGCCTTATTAAGCGACATACATCTACGCTTCCTCTCAGCAGTAAGAGCTACACTCACTGTCCACTTGCTACGACTGGGTTGGACGCCTTTTGCCTTCAGAAGTGCCTGAAGATTCAACAAGGTGCTGGAAACATTCCTTAATGATTTTGGTCCATTTTTACATGACAGCATCACGCAGTTGCTGCAGATTTGTCGGCTGCACATCCTGCGATTACATTTACAGCATTTAGCAGACGCCCTTATCCAGAGCGACTTACAACTGATACAGTCTTACAATCCAAGCAATTGTGGGTTAAGGGTCTTGCTCAAGGACCCAACAGTGGTAGCTTGGCAGAGGTGGGATTTGAACCCTGGACTTTCTGGCCCATAGTCCAGTACCTTCACCGCTAGGCTACCACAGTCCCATGATGCTCAAGGGGTATTAAGGGGTGCAAAGTGTGCCATGAATATGTCCCTTACACCATCACACAACAAGCAGCCTGAACTGTTGATAGAAGGCAGGATGGATCCATGTTTTTATGTTGTTCATGCCAAATTCTGACCCGACCATCCAAATGTCTAAGGAGACATCAGACCAGGAACGTTTTTCTAATCTTCTATTGTCCAATTTTGGTGATCATGTCTGACCTCTGGCATCAACAAGGCATTTTCACCCAGACAACTGGATATTTTCTCTTTTTCGGTCCATGAAAACCCTAGTGATGGCTGTGTGTGAAAATCTCAGACCAGCAGTTTCTGAAATACTCAGGCCAGCCTGTCTAGCAGCAACAACCATGCCACATTCAGAGTCACTGAAATCACCCTTCTTCCTCAATTTACCACTCAGTTTGATGCTCCTTTGTGCTTCCAAAAGCAAACATACAAGATAAGAAATAATTATATCTAGTGTCCACATCCATCTCCCTCAATCACAAACACTGAGTGTAGCATCCATCTTGTCCACAGTAGCTTTTCTGCCTCGCAGTCACTTCTTTTCCCGGACAGTGTGGTTAGAGCACATGGAGAACTCTCAGAGATTTTAGAAAGGCGACACATAAAGAGGGAGGGAACTGAAGAATTAATCCTTTTCAGCTAACATGGTGGTGATGTATTCTGCATGAAACGAATATTGAGGGTACATGGGGGATTTTCTAAATCAAAAGTAAAAGGTGGATATTGGAAATGGAGGATTCTATAGACGTGCTGTTGCTGTAATGATAGCCTGTCTGAAAGGGCCTTTTTTATGATTCCTGGCTCTAATCAGAAAGCAGATGGATTTCTATCACGTACTATTTAGAAGGAGGGGAGAATGTGAATTGAAGTGTGATGCACAAATCGAAAGGAGTGCTGAAAAGAGTCGACTTGCTTTCTGGAAGTTATTTATTTTTTTATCCAAGTTTTTAAACCACACAATATGGAAATACCTTGGTCTACTCTATGGTCATCCTTTTAAAACCATCCCTTGCCTGTACAGAGAGATGCACTAAGAGTTTTTTTTCACAGTTTTGAGTTCTCTATCTGACCTCCCAGTGTCCATTAACCTTAATCCCTTAACCTGCTGTCCAAACCATTAACCCAATAATCAGAAAAATAACAGATGTAGATGGTGTCCTGAATGGCTTCTTCTCTCTATCTACCCACTCCACTTTCATTTTACTCCGTGCTTAATTCTGAGGTATTTTCCATTTTCCATATTGTCCCAGTCTTTATTGATTTGGGGTTGTAAAACACTATATGCAACGTCCTGTTCCACAGCACGGCGAGAACGCTGCTCGACCAATCAGATTGCACCTGTTGTGTAACAAGGAATATCACCTGTAGAAAGCTGGAGGTTGAGGTTGCATATCTGTAGTGGGAATAGGGGCAGATGGGAAAGAATTGCAGGTTTTGTTTGTGTTCACATTAAAAAGGTGGCAAAGGCTTCAGCAGTTAGGTTAGATGACTGAGGAGGAGGAGAGGTGGGTTGAGGAATCATGAAAAGATTGCTGTTTGTGCGTGGGTCATCCTTTGTACATGGGTGTCTCAGCAGCAGTCACATCAGAGCAGAGCTTGGACAGGAGAGAGTGACAGAAGTGAAGATCAGCATCAAGCTTTAACTGCTTTCTGTCTTCAGCTCTTGATTTTCTTGGTCTGGAGGAGCGAGGGCAGAGCAGTGAAGAGAGTGAAGAAATAATTGCATTGGTGCCAGATTTAAGTGGAGGGGCAGAAAACCAATTCGGTTATAGTAGGGCACTTGAAGACTGAAGCAGGAGAGAGGGAGCGACGACTGTGATGGGTTGGTGAAGTATACAGTGGTGCTTGTGTAAAGTTTGTGAACCCTTTAGAATTTTCTATAGTTCTGCCCAACAAATAAATGACCAACTGTAATTTCTCATTTGTTTAGCTGGATTCTCTTGGCTTGTATGGAAGATTTGATGATGTTAGGTCATATTTATGTATTGTGAGATTTTAAGCCAAAACCTCCTTCCATCAGTGAGAGCATTGAAGATGGAACGTGGCTGGGTCTTCCAGCATGACAATGATCCCAAACACACTGCTCGGGCAACGAAGGAGTGGCTCCGTAAAAAACATTTCAAGGTCCTGGAGTGGCCTAGCCAGTCTCCAGACCTCAACCCCATAGTTAAATATGTGGAGGGAGTTGTAAGTCCATGTTGCCCCAAAACATCACTGCTCTAGAGGAGATCTGCATGGAGGAATGGGCCAAAATACCAGCTACAGTGTGTGCAAACCTGGTGAAGACTTACAGGAAACGTTTGACTTTTGTCATTGCCAGCAAAGGTTATGTTACAAAGTATTGAGTTGAACCAAATTTATTGACCAAATACTTATTTTCCACCATAATTTACAATTAAATTATTAAAAAATCCTACAATGTGATTTCCTGGATTTTTTTTCTCATTTTGTCTCTCATAGTTGAAGTGTACCTATGATGAAAATTACAGACCTCTCTCATTTTTTCTTAGTAGGAGAACTTGCACAATCAGTG
>JAJAGP010003262.1:0-79013 GCA_025084515.1 Ancistrus triradiatus
CTTTGCACACCACAGTAATCTTCAAATACACCAGCGCATTCACACTGGGGAAAAGCCACATTACTGCTCATTGTGTGGGAAGAGTTTTACAGTTAAGCATCATCTCATAAAACACCAGCGCATTCACACCGGAGAGAAACCATATCGCTGCTCGCAGTGTGAAAGGAGTTTCACTCAGCAGATTAATCTCCGAAAACACCAGCGCATTCACACTGGAGAAAAACCATATCAGTGCTCGCAGTGTGGCAAGAGTTTTGCTCGACAGAGTAATCTCAAAATCCACCATCGCATTCACACAGGAGAGAAACCGTATCACTGCTCACAGTGTGGGAAGAGTTTTACTCGCCAGAAATATCTCTGTCGACACCAGATTATTCACACAGAAGACGAGCTGCATCACTGTTTAGAGTGAGAGAAGAGCATTACTAAGCAAAGGGACCTCCAAAGACATTGGCACATTTACAGAGGTGTCTGTCTGCTCCTTTTATTTATGCTGTTCAGTGACAGCAAAAAAGCACATCTTACTCTACTCACAAATCCACCCAGTGGAAATGGGATGAAGCGAAAGTTTCATCTGTTACAGTATCAGACAGTCAATAATCTGTATTTAAAATTATGATTTATCTTAACAAGATAACTAAAAATGGTTAACCTGCAGCATGGTTTTATTTCAAGTGGTCTTGATGATCATTCCAGTGTAAAACCATTACAATATACAATGGTTGCAATAGACAATAAATACACATTTTGTTTACTAAACAAAACAGTATGCAGGTATGTGCAGTTTAACCTCCATCCAATTAACGTCCATTCGCTTTAATTGAGCAATAATACACGAGAGGGAGTGCTTTAACTGGTGTGATGCAGTCGTAGGCGCAATATCTCAATATCACACCCGTGCCAATATCTCACGTTAAAGCACTCCCTCCGTGTATTATTGCTTAATTATACAGTGGTTGAACAGCACTTTTATTATTCTTCCACATATTTCTGTGATTAATACAGCCCGAACAACGCTTCAAACTCCATAGCGGAAATAATCAAGCTGTGTGGAGTGCTATTTCGATCCGATTTATCATCTTTAATAGATTTAAGTTTTAGAAAATTAAAAATCTCTCATAGAAATGCATTGACAGAATGTTTAGATTAAAATTTCAACCGACAAATTTTCACAGACTCGGTGCAGCTGTGCACATTCACCCCCCACCCTCTGTGTCTCCATATACATAATGCATACATGTACACAAAGACAAAAAAGCATTGGGACACAAAGCCACTCATGGCCAAAAGTAGTGGGACACCAAGACACGTGTGGCCAAAAGTATTGGGGCACAAACCCACGTGGCCAGGTGCATGTGGATTAAACTGACATATTGTACCTGGCAGCAGCGTGTGCAAGGCTGTAAATCCCCCCCAGAGCCAAACCAACATTTTTTCTACTTGAGCCATTTCAAGTATTTTTGTAATTCCTTCAGGAAATGCAGTAGTTTATGTACTGTCATGTCAGCCGATATGGCAGCGTATTATTATCATGCAGTGCATTTTGCTTCTTCTGCCCTCCTCATATCGCTGTCTGCAGTGGGTTCCCGTTCAATAGATTGGGGTTCTGTGCGGTCTCTTGGCAGGACAGACACCAGTGGATCGTGGAAACACCGCTGAACAGCCAATCAACGCTGCAGATCCACGAGCAGAGGCAGGAGTTAGAGTTTAAGAGCAGAACAGGCTGTTCTAACTTGGTGTGTTTAGAGACTTTGTGCAATTTACTCGTGTTTGTGTGTATGACTTTCCGGTTGGTTTTGTGTAACAAGCTGTAAATGGCGTTTGTAAGTGTAAGCCTGTCCTATTGTCAGTAAAATTGAAAATACCCTTTATATTTACATTACAGTAGTCTAAAAAGTTTATGTGAGGCACAAAAGACAGAGAGCACTTGTGAAAATACTTCTGTGTTGGGTTTTCATTACAAATGATAATTTGTGCTTGAAAAATAAATACACTAATTTCAGAATTTATTGGTATTTATGTTCCCCTTTATTCTGTAATGACATGCACTCAAACTGGCATAGACTCCACATGTTTGAGCAAAACCTTAATGTGATCTGAGCATGATTTCACTATATTCCATATAGCATTGTATGATGTTAGTAAATGCTCAGCTGTTTCTGTCTTCAGGTGCCCCACAAATGCTCAATGGGTCCAGTGGCTGTGGGGGAAAGTCCATGACAGTCAGATTCACTAAAATGGTTATATTTGGTAATTAAATATATTGTATTAAATTTGAGGAAATATACAGGGATTTTTACATGTGGCCTCAGTCTTTTGAGTAAAGATGTGGATGAGTTGTAACTTAATTTTGAAACACTAAGGAACTGCTCTCTTGAAGGTGTCTTCTATGCAAGACTGGCCTAAGACCTTGAGCAAAAGGCAGCATGGTGCACAATTTGGCAGTCATCCAGAGCCTGTGGTGCACACGTGGTGATGGTCTGGTGGAGAAAGAGAAAAGAACAGGATGAGCACATTATATGAACTCTTAATGATAACATCATATGAGGGAAATGGTTGGGGGTGTATGTGTAAGGACAGGGGACCCTAAGGTATTAGAAGAGAGCAGATGAAGTTAGATGTAATTTGTAAGCATATTGTATCACAATGTACTGTTCACTTTTAACCCTGTTCTAAGAAGTATCACAGCAACTGTTATAACATGAATTACTCAGTTAATCAGACAAACAGGTTGTAACAAAAGTGTGAAGAAAGAGTCAGTCTGTGTTTTTTTTTTAGACGTAGTCACCTAACTGATATAAAACATTTTGATAAAGAGGAGCCATTTGAGGTCTATGTATGTACAACCCCCAATTCAGAAAAAGCTGGGACGGTATGGAAGATCCAAACATAAAAAAAAAAAACAAATAAACCCACAGTGTTCCTTACATTTACTTTGACTTTTTTCAGTGCAGACAGTATGAACCAAAGATATTTCATCTTCATGATATTCTGTTTGTCAACAAATGTTTGAGAAAATTATTGACATATTTAAAAACAATGTTTCTCAAAGAAAAATTGAAAGGGATTTGCATATTTCTCCATCTACAGTGCATAATATTGTTAAACGATTTAAGGAATCTGGAGGAATTTCAGATGGTAAAGGGCAAGGTCCCAAGCCTAAACTGAAGACCCCCGATCCCTCAGACAGCACTGCATCATGAACCATCATTCATCTATAGCTGATTTAACCATATCGGCAAGGGATTAATTTGGCAAACCTTTATCAAGCACCACAATGCGGAGTTACATTCACAAAAACATAAAACGTATCTGTGCAAAAAACAATCCTTGTGTTAACCATGTCCTCTGGGCTCAGAATCATCTGGGATGGACTGTACTTACTTGGCTAGTTTGTTCAGCGTATTTAGAGTTAAAGGGAAATGTAAAATTACAAGTTACAGTATTTTTTAAATGGTTGCTTATTGAATGCAAAATAAATTTATACACATATACAGTGACGTCGGTTTGGGGGGGGGGGGCAAACTGCTCACACCACCCAACCTAACGCATCATATTAGTAGTGATTAATGTTAAATAAAACATAGCATATGCTACACAAGGAATGCCAAACACTGAAATTCAATATGCCATCATTATACCTTGCTTGAATATGAATATGTACCTAATATATTTTAAACAGATATCTCCACTTGAGAACAGTTCACAGTCATAATGCAACATCATGATGTTTTTGTAATTCTTTATTAATTTACCTCACTTTTAAAGTGGACTTGGTATGCTAAAGTAAACGGACTGCATTCCCCATGCATCAGAAGTGTGAGGACGTAAAGAGGTTCCAGATAAAAACAAGCTCGGAGACACACCCACATCAATATGAGTCGTCAAGTGCTTTATTTACACAGTGCACTAATCCCATCTAGACACTACCTTTTTATCTATAAGGCTTTAACAGTCTCTCTTAAACTTCTCGCTCCATGGCTGGGAGGCTAGTGTCCTCTCCGATCCGAGCTATGTTCCCGTACCAGTTTCAGCCCCACACATGATGTTCATCCGCTGCAGCTTCACTCAAGCTGCTTCCGTCATCAGTTCCAGCCCCATCATACCCAGGCCACTTAATGCCGATGTGCATATTTCACATTTTATTTGAAGTATGACTCCATGACTTTAGTTTCATCCTTAGATTTAGCATCTAGCTGCCCAAGGAGGTTGGGTCCCTTTTTGAGTCTTGGTCCTTCTAAAGTTTCTTCCTCATAACACTTGGGGAGATTTTCCTTGCCACTGTCGCACTAGGCTTGCTCAATTTGGGATTGTATGTAGATATTAGGCGATAGTCTAAACATGTAAAGTTGCTTTGAGACAATGCTCCTATAAAAAGCGCAATATACAGTGGTATGAAAAAGTTTGGGCACCCCTGATAATTTTCATGATTTTAGTTTATAAATCATTGGTTGTTCAGATCAGCAACTTGAGTTAAATATATCATATAGCAGATGAACACCGTGATATTTGAGAAGTGAAATGAAGTTTATAGGATTTACAGAAAGTGTGCAGTAATTATTCAAACAAAATTAGGCAGGTGAGGTGCATGTGAATTTTTGGGCACCCCAACAGACAAAATTACATCAATATTTAGTAGATCCTCATTTTGTAGAAATAACAGCCGCTAAACGCTTCCTACAGCTTTCAGTCTGGGTTCTGGTTGAAGGTGCTTTGGACCATTCTTCTATAGAAAACATCTCCAGTTCAGTCAGGTTTGATGGTTTCCGAGCATGGACAGCCCACTTTAAATCACAACACAGATTTTCAGTAATATTCATGTCTGGGGACTGAGATGGCCATTCCAGAACGTTGTACTGGTTCCTCTGCATGAATGCCTTGGTAGATTTTGAGCAGGGTTTGGGGTCGTTGGCCTCGGTGCAAGTTCAACTTTGTCACTGATTCTTGAACATTGTTCTCAAGAGTCTGCTGATATTAACTGGAATCCATGCGACCCTCAAGATTGCCTGTACCTGCACTGGCCACACAGCCCCACAGCATGATGGAACCACCACCAAATTTTACTGTGGGTAGCAAGTGTTTGTCTTGGGAATGCTGTGTTCTTTTTCCACCATGCATATCGCTTATTGTTATGTCCAAATAACTCCATTTTAGTTTCATCAGTACACTGCACTTTATTCCAAAATGAAGCTGGATTGTCCAAATGTGCTGTAGCACACCTCAAGTGACTCTGTTTGTGGCGTGTCTGCAGAAAAGGCTTCTTCTGCATTACTCTCCCATACAGCCTCTCCTTGTGCAAACTGCTCTGAATAGTTGAACGATGCACAGTGACACCATCTGCAGCAAGATGAGGTTGTAGGTGTTTGGACCTGGTCTGTGGCTTGACTATGACTGTTCTCACCATCCTTTGCATCTGCCTATCTGAGATTTTTCTTGGTCTGCCACTTCGGGAGTTCCTTAACTAGAACTGTGCCTGTGGTCTTCCATTGCCTCACTGTTCCTCACAGTGGAAACTGACAGCTGAAATCTCTGAGATAGCTTTTTGTATCCTTCCCCTGAACCATGATGTTGAATAACCTTTGTTTTCAGGCCATTTGAGAGTTGTTTTGAGGCTCCAATTTTGCCACTTTTCAGAGAAGATAAAAAGAGGAGAAGAAAAACTTCCAATTGGCCACCCTTAAACCCCTTTCTCATAGTTGGATTCACTTTGTGTATGTATATCAAGGGGTCAATGAGCTTACAAAACAACAAATTTTGTGTTCCAATAATTAGTGCCTAAAGGTATTCAAATCGATAAAAATGACAAGGGTGCCCAAAAATTTATGCACCTGCCTAAAGTTTTTAGTTTGAATAATTACTGCACACTTTCTGTAAATCCTATAAACTTAATTTCACTTCTCAAATATCACGGTGTTCATCTGCTATATGATATATTTACCTGAAATTGCTGAGCTGGACAACCAATGATTTATAAAGAAAAATCATGAAAATTATCAGTGGTGCCCAAACTTTTTCATACCACTGTAAATAGATCTGACTTGACTTGACTTGACTCTCACCTGTGTTGGTGAGAGCTGAGTGTTTATGCTGTGGATGCTCCCAGCATGAATTGGTGGGCGAACCAGCAACTCCACCTTCCTCGCTCCACAGTGTATAATAATAATAATAATAATAATAATAATAATAATAATAATAATAATAATTTGGCCAAACCTAACAGCCAGGAAAAAACACATCATACTGTTAAAAAAATTCATTATTACTCACCTCTCCAAAAAACTATGCCTGTATAAACTGATCAAGTGGTATCTCTGTTACATTGGGGTGGGTTGTTTGTTTTGGGATTTTTGAAGAGCCAAGTCGCTTGTTTCTCTCGTGAAATGCAACACTGCTTGCAAACCATCTAGTTTTTTTTTTTTTTGATAAAACAGCAAAGCTGTTAAAATACAGTACAAGAGAATCTAGAAGGTTCTACGTATCCATTAAAAGGTGAAGTGTAAGCATGGGATAATTAACAGTGGTCTGATCTGAGTGCTTGAAAAGAGACAAAGAAACAAAAGAACAACAGAGAAAATTTGTCTTACGAAGCTCAAAGTCTTTTGTTGCTAAACTCAAAATGGTTTTGAAGAAAGGTGATCTATTTATCCTAACAGTTTGTATGAGTGTGATAATACAAAGTAATATGAATCTTTGTAAGCAGCTTTATTAAAAGTGATTTATTCGCAATATCTAGAATGTTTTTATTATTCGATGCAAAGTTTTTTCAGCAGCGTTTCGGTTGCGTAACAGTAAGCATGCGCAATGAGAGCCAGAGCAGCCGCAAGCGCACAAAGCGCATGCGCCGTGTAGGCCTTGCAAAGCGGCGGTTTACCGTTGTTGAGGAATACATCTGATCAGAGTTTATTTTAATTATTTTTGGTCCACATATTCCAGGGATTCGGAAGATACAGGATGGCATCGGGTTATCCGTAAGTCCATTCACGTTCCGTAATTTATTGTTTATTTTTTATGGTAATTATTTGGTTATATCGACGTAAAGTTTAGATTAGCCACAGTTTAGCTTAGCATTTCTCGTTTATGCAGCTGTGGATTTATGTAGTTTTAATTTAGATTATACTTTACTATTGCGTAAAAAGATGGCACATTTTGTCGTAGTATGAATATCCACAGGAGTTAGTTTGGAGAAGTGTTTGGTGTTTATATGTGTATTTAAGTTTAGCAGTAGCTATGCTACCGTAAATGTAGACTTATGACTGAGGTGTGTATATGGAGGGTCTGAAAGCAGTCTCTTTAAGTTCTAGAGATTTGCTGATACTAACCTCCTATAGTAAAGATCTGTGGAACTGAACAGGTCCAGTACTGCGAGAGCAAGACTGCGGCCTACTGGCTCCACACACATGCATACACAGTGTGCAGGACATTCACTAATAGGCCTAAACTTTATGACCACTCACAGAACAAATACTGTTTATATTGTCGTTACAATTGCACAGCGAAAACCAGACGACTCCAGACCAATAACACTATTGTCAGTTGTACAACCCCAGACCAGAAAAAGCTGGGGCAGAATGGAAAATGCAAAAAAAAAAAAAACCACATTGTGTCTTGCATTTCCTTTTTGTCATTTCAGACAGTATGAACTCAACATCTTTCATGTTTGTTTCCTGATCAACTTCATTTCATTTGTTAATATTCACCTATTCCTGCATTTCAGGCCTGCAACAGAGTCCAAAAAAATGGGACTGGGTTTAGGGCCGGTGTTGAGGCTAGGGCTTTGAAAAGCAAAGATGGGCAGAGAATCTCCAGTTTGTCAATCGTTAATTAATGGGACTGTGGTAGCCTAGCGGGTAAGGTACTGGCCAAAAGGTCCAGGGTTCAAATCCCAGCTCTGCCAAGCTGCCACTGTTGGGTCCTTGAGCAAGGCCCTTAACCCACAATTGCTTGGATTGTAAGACTGTATCAATTGTAAGTCGCTTTGGATAAGGCGAAAATTATTGAAATGTTTAAAAACAATGTTCCTCAAAAAAAGATTGGAAGGGATTTGCATTATTCTTTCTCTACAGTGCATTATATTAATCGATTCAGGGAATCTGGAGGATTTTCAGTGCTTAAAGGGCAAGGGTACAAACCTAAACTGAAGACTGAATGTGATCTCCGATCCCTCAGATGGAACTGTGTCCAGAACTGCAGTTCAACAATAGCTGATATCACCACATGGGCAAGGGATTACTTTGGCAAACCTTTGGCAGTCATTACAATACAGAGTCGTGCTAAAACGTCTTATGTGCTATGGGAAGGAATGTTAACGTTACAAAGTGGTAAATTCTTTACTGTCCCAACTGAGGATGTGTTGAAATGTGTTACAGGCCTGAAATGCAGGCATGGATGTATATTAACAACTTAAATTGACCAGACAAAACGTGAGATATCTGATCATACTGTCTGCAGTTAAATAAGTCAGTGCAAGAAACTGCTTTTTTTAATTTGCATTTTCCATACTGTCCCAACTTTTGTGTTCTAGATGTTTTTAATGGTGGACAGGGTTTTGCATGGTTAGCACTTTGACCCATATTCAGCAGGAGGAACTGCACTGTGTTGTGACACATTCCTGTCACAACAAATTCAACATTTCTATGACTTGTACCACAGTAACTCTTCTGTCGGTTTGGACCCCATGGAATAGGATTCGTTACACTTGTTTATCTATGAGCCTTGGACACCCAGTACCCTGTCACCAGTAGGTAGTTTTTCCTACGTTGGGCCACTGCTGGCCATTTTACTTTTTAAAGTGACTCAGGTCTTTGCTTCTGATTTTCTCCCACATCCAAAACATCAAATATGAGAACTGGCTGTTCATGTGCCACCTAATACATCCCAGAACTTAATGTGCATTTGTATTGAGATAATGAACATTGATGTTCCATCTGTGAGTGGTCAGAGTGCTTGTACATTTACATTTACAGCATTTAGCAGACGCCCTTATCCAGAGCGACTAACAATTGGTACAGTCTTACAATCCAAGCAATTGTGGGTTAAGGGTCTTGTTCAAGGACCCAACAGTGGCAGCTTGGCAGAGGTGGGATTTGAACCCTGGACTTCTGGTCCAGAGTCCAGTACCGCTAGGCTACCACAGTCCTTACAGTACTTATAACTGTACTGCAGTAAAGTCACAGTATGTTTAGTTAATCATCTTTTGATCAGGGATTAAACAGAAAAGATTACAGCTTTGATCTCTTATTTCCTGGTGCAGGTGCCTAAACAGTAGGTGGGATCAACCAAAACCAAAAGCCGACATGCTGCAGGTGATTATGGGAAACGTCTCTGCGCCTGCTAACACAGCGGCAGCCATGGGTTTGAGTCCTCCTGTTGTACCTGGGGGTGGAAGTGTGATCCCTCCTGCCCCTGACATGTCTACACAGGGTGGGGTGCAGCGGGCCACTGCCATGGCTGCCAAACTTAATGCCATGCTAATGGCTAAAGGCAAACTCAAACCTCTGCAGCCCTTACCCAGTAAGGTACTGCCACACACACACACACACAGATTTTATCTCTGTACAGTGGTGCTTAAGTTAGTGAACCCTTTAGAATTTTCTAGATTTCTGCATAAATATGACCTAAAACATCATCAGACTTTCACACAAGTCCTAAAAGTAGATAAAGACAACTGAGTTAAACAAATGAGACAAAAATATTATACTTGGTCATTTACTTATTGATGAAAATGATCCAATATTAGTGAGTGGCAAAAGTATGTGAACCTTTGCTTTCAGTATCTGGTGTGACCCCCCTGTGCAGCAAGAACTGCAACTAAACGTTTCCTGTAACTGTTGATCAGTCCTGCACACCGGCTTGGAGGAATTTTAGTTCATTCCTCCATACAGAACAGCTTCAACTCTGGGGATGTTGGTGGGTTTCCTCACATTTACTGCTCGCTTCAGGTCCTTCCAGAACATTTTTCGATTGGAGGTAAGGTCAGGACTTTGACTTGGCCATTCCAAAACATGAACTTTATTCTTCTTTAACCATTTTTTGGTAGAATGACTTGTTGTGCTTAGGGTCGTTGTCTTGCTGCATGACCCCACCTCTCTTGAGATTCATTTTCATGGACAGATGTCCTGAGATTTTCCTTTAAATTCTATGATGTAATTCAGAATTCATTGTTCTGTCAATGAAGGCAAGCCGTCCTGGCCCAGATGCAGCAAAACAGGCCCAAAGAATGATACTACCACCACCATGTTTCACAGATGGGATAAGGTTCTTATGCTGGAATGCAGTGTTTTCCTTTCTCCAAACATAACGGTTTTCTTTTAAACCAAAAAGTTCTATTTTGGCCTCATCTGTCCACAAAACATTCTTCCAATAGCCTTCTGGCTTGTCTACATGATCTTTAGCAAACTGCAGACAAGCAGCAATGTTCTATTTAGAGAGCAGTGGCTCTGATTTCCTGACTAATTTCACCTTCAAATTAACTGCTAATCCTAGATGTTCACTTACTTTTGCCACTCACTAATATTGTATCCTGTAATATTGTATCCTTTTCCTCAATAAATGAATAAACAAGTATATTTTATCGTTTGATTAGCTGGATTCTCTTTATCTACTTTTAGGACTTCTACTTTTCATATTTATGCAGAAATCTAGAAAATTTCACAAAGGGTTCACAAGCTTTCAAGCATCACCGTAAATCTGTACATCATACGACCTTGAAGGCAAAATTGCGTAGGCTTTTGTTTACATAAGCTGCCGATTTCTGTTAGAGATGCACTGAAATTACAGATTTTTCAATTTATGATTTTTAAAAGAAGTGATATTATTTCTGGAACAGAACTTTGATCTGCTGTTCTAATCGGTATACTCACTGTGCCGGTACACACAAGCCACTGTATTGACATACATTTTTGGCATGGAGCACTTTTTCACGACTACAGCCTTTAAGAGTGATTGATCATTCAAGTGAATGCATTCCTCTTATCCCTGAACCAGAGTCTTTAAGAAAAAAAAAAAAAAGGAGCTTGACTAGCAAGTTAGATGCAAGCATCAGTAAGAACCAGTGAGCACACAAGTGTTCATAGGTGGGTCACGGGCTGTGTGAGCGAGTGAGAAATTGCACTTTAAATAGTGTTTTGTGTAGCAAAAATGTGAAAAAGTAAACTTGTTGTTTTGCCCTATGCCAGTCAGTGCAGGCGTGTTCAGTTTTTAGCAGCAGCAGATCACAGTGAAAAGTCACCATGTGGAACATCATTTCACAATATTCAGAGACGTTAGAAAAGTAGAAAAGATGTGTAATCACTGTTCAGGTGACACTTCAGTAAGTATATATATATATATATATATATATATATATATATATATATATATATATATATATATGTATAGTTATTAATTATTATTATTATTATTTTTTTTTTGTATTTATTGTATTTATTTTTTGAATGTATCTGTCCGGGTCTGAAAGCAGCCTGTTTAAATTTTTTGAGTTGTAGATTCCTAGCCAAGCTGCAGTAAAAGGTCTGTAAGCCTACCTGCTCCTCCAACACCACATGAGAGGTCTGTCATTAGCCAACATAAAACAGTCCCAGAAACTTTGAGGGAGCACTGTGAAGGTTAGTTGTGGTTGTTTTAACTAATAAGTGAGGTTTTTCTGTGAATACTGCTGGTTTAGTGGATTGTTTGTGTTTGTTTGTTTCCAAGGTTCCCCCCCGAGCAGTCCCCACATCCCCCACCCGTCCACCAGTGATGAGTTTGTGGTTACAGAGGTAGATATTAATGAAATGTTTCCTTTTGAACTGCAGGAATCTGCTCACCAAGAGTAAAACTCAGGAGGAGGTTATGTATAAGCATCTAATATAAAAACTTACATCTACATTGAATTATATACTACAATACTATTTACTATTCTTGATCTTGTTGTTTCAAGCATTCACCCCATCATTAACGCATTTATTGTTTTACACATTACACTACAGTATTGTATTTATTCTAATAAATATCTTAATTTCTGTCATATAGTGTATTGCCTTTTGAGTTTGATTTCTGTATCAGTTCATGTGTATAAAAAGCATGACCAAACTGCCAGTGTCCCTCACTAGTTGATTTTTATTTACTGGTTTTGTTATATTTTTTGTCACTGATGGTCAATTATAAGAATTTTAAATATGCATTATTTAGGGAATTTCTTTCAGTATTTCAAAGTGAACAAGCTGAGTTCTGACCCGGTGTGAGTGAAGACAAGCTAAAATAAGTCCATACATAGAAGAAAGGCCCGTTCCACAACATAAAACTCTTCTACACATTTCGCTGTAAAGGGATGTTTTGTCAACATATTAAACCAGGAAAATGGTCCCTAATCCAAAGCTTGACCAACGTGAGTTTTGTATTAGTTTGCTAGTTAAATTATTTGGCCACCATGTTGGCCATAAGCTTGCTTAATGCCTGAGACGGCGCACCTACCGAGATTTAAAACCTCCCCCTCCACGTCCCCCCTACGTAGTTTAAAAAAAAAACCTTTGAATATATAAAACGGACCCATAAAATTGGTAGAGTAATGTTGATGGTTCTGCTGTTTACCCAAGGAAAAATGCTGATCCCCATTTACTGTTTTGTTTTACTTTCTGTTCTTGCCTGGACCAATATGGCGGACGCTTTTTGCGTTGCAACAGCAGCCATTTTGTGTCCTTTAGCTTTCAGTCAGTCTGTATCACCCTTCGAAGTCGAGAAGAATTTCTGCACAGCACTTCCTGCTGCTTTCTTGCTATTTATAGACTGTTGATTTAGCCTGTGTGGGTCAAATGAAAGCCACATTGTGATATAAATTTGAATTGATACTGTGGCAAACGAGTGTTGTACCATATCTGAAATGTTCAGTTCAATGCTTATCAGTCCTTTGTCCTTTTTTTGACAACACTTTTTATAACCATTGTATCAACACCCAAGCTAAACTAGCACTGACTTTGATGCTCTTTATTTACATCCCTATATTCACAATGTCCTCACAAAAGAAATGAGACTTGATCACTGATGTAAGAGGCATCCTTTAAGGGTTAAACACTTCAAATATTTGTTTATCGAATATTGGTTTTGGAATCCATTGTTGTGGTAGCAGCTGGTATAGGAACAGGATGATTGTAAATGTTGTGTGTGATGTGTTTCCTGCAGAGTCCGTCAGACAGCGGGTGCTCTGGTCTCCACTAGAGGTCTCTACAGAGTGAACTTGAGAGAGCCACCCTACACAGGAGGGTGTGTATCGACTACATACCTGTTGTTCTTTGTGTGCCATGTTCTTCATGCTGATGGCCTCTTGTCTCCACTTCCTGTAGAGACCAGACCTTCTGTAATTTGCACCTGCAGGGACGCAGCAGGACCAAAGTCAACAGTAGTGCCCCCTCAACATCTTCATCTGAAAATTTCTACATGTTAATATAATTTATGCAGCTGCTTTTTTTCCAATGATGGAGTCTACGTTATGCTATTTTATCATCCTCAGCCCCCTTTTCAATTGGACTTGTTCACTGCAACCACAGCTATCTATGGGTTTGGGTTCTTATTTATAATGACAATATTCGTGCTAATTATGTTTAAAACTGAGTAACACCACTTGTTTCCGTTATAAAATTACGTAATTAGAATTTGTTTAATAACTCTACTGTCAGTCTCTTGTATCAAATCTAGGGTTGAATTATCATTTGCATTTTTTAGATTTCGGTTTGCTTACTGATTCCACGTTTCGACTCCAGAATGGTGATAAATATGCCAAATGTTTGAAGATCTGTATTTTTAATATTCAACTTAAAGTAATTTTTTACGTTAAACCTTTTGTTCCAGAAGAAACTCCAGATCGGGACAGATTCTGGTGGAGTGTGTAAGAAGGGTACAAGCAGAGAACCTTTTGGGTGTTAATGTTCATAGGTATCTGCATTAAACCTTCCCCACCAAACAACTAAACAGCCTGTAAAGGTGTCATCCATTCCAGAAAACTTAAGGACAATGCCCAAAGAAGGAAATGCTCAGATCTATCCCACAAAGGTGTAAACACATGTCAAGCGAATAACAATCAGGAAACGAGAAAAGACCATTGAAACACCATCACATTCTATCTAACATTTATAAACCAGCCCCCTGACAAAAATACTCTCAACCTGAGTAAAATGAAAACAAACCCATTATTCAGTTCTTCAACTGCGAACTGTCGAGGCAGAGTAATGTAATTCATAGCATAATTAACATCTCTCAACCCTGATGTACTCCTTCAACAAACCCAGTCAGCCCCCAGGTGTCACACTACCCTGTAGGGTAGCTTTGGGCCAAATGTCCACAGAACCTGGTGGAACTCCTATCCTTGTAAGAAGCAGCCAGCACCACACAGCCAAATAATAACCGACACTAGACTACAAGTGACAGCGGTCCTGGGTGTCTAACATTACCACAAGAAATACCATCTTGATATGTAACACAGCATACCACCAGAATCCACCTTTAATACCAGAAGACCTGGACAGGACTGGTAGTTAGTAGTAGAACTCCCATCCCCGTACATATTACTAGGGGGATTTCAACAGTCATCATATAATATGAGGAAGCCAGTAAACAAAGGAAAGGTCCCTAGAAAACTCCAACTCTAATGACCCCTCTGATTATTGAGGACGTGCGTGGTCTATAAAATAGTAATGTACATCTTGTGTTGCTGATGAATAGCCATTGATGCTCATAGCAATATCAAATAAACCAACAATGAACAAACAAAAAAGTTAAAGCTTTTTTCCCCTATTTACACCCATTATCAGCAAAAAGCTTAACGTGGCTTAATGTACTGAATATAAGTGAACTTAGGAACACCAAACTTCTCTCAATTACTACTGGTCATAGTAATTGTACTGCTGAAATGATGAACGTGTGCTAAAAAGAGAAAGTAATCATTTTTAGTGTTAGCCTTTTACTCTGGTTTAAATGGAAAGAAAAAAGCTTAATGTGGATCACGAAGTTCATTTAAGCAGTATAGATTTGCTTATCAGTAGTGAGAAGTCCCTGGTTGCCCTTGGTCATTGTTTTAGGGTAATAAACAAACTACGTGATGATGCGCATTATTACTGTTGACGCACCACGGTCCTGGCAGTTTAGGTGCCTGTTTACAGATGTATTTTCTGGACTTTATCACAGTAGGAACCGAAAAGTAAAATTGAAATTCTGTATTTTTTATTTATTTTTTTTTTTTTTTTGACGGGTACCCAGTTCTTGGATTTTAAACTGGTACTGGTTCGATACCCCACTCCTATCATTCCCATTCAAGTCCCAGATTAATGACTCATGACACAATCACACACAGCGTATACTTGAGACATGTTCTGCCCACGTGTGTGTGTGATGTTGCACCAGCTGGCTAAACAAAACCATCAAAACATTCCTGGAGTGTCTTTAGTGGTTTGCAGAGTGCCATAATTTGAAGGTCTGTGTTTTTTTTTTCAGAGGCTTGTGGCGCGGATTAAGGAGATCATTGCGGAGGATATGATTCGGGCCTCAGGCGGACAGCAGGCAGCGTGCTGTAATGCCCCCATTGCCCGTTTACCCCCAGCCACCCCGTCCATCTGTTCCCTCACAGCCGAACCTGCCCATACCACGACCTCCAAACGCCCCAGTAACGCCCGCTCACAGACCCCCTCCTCCTCATGCCGGGGTAGGTACCGAACTCTTAACGCTTGCACTAAGTCTGCTCGTAAATGAGCTTCAGCAGGGAGAGAGACACACACATGCAGCGTATGCATACAATTGTCAGACTTTTTCAAAAAGTAAACGATGGACTCCAGGTGGTGCTGCTTTGGACTTTTCTCATATCTACAGTACAGCCTGTGTATTGATCTTGTAGTTGAACACGAACGCTTACAGAGCAATTTGAGAATACTTGAATCCTGAACTGTCACTTTCCACAACAACAGGTAAGTTCGCTAAATCCACGTTAACAGCTAGCCCCGGGCTAGCTAATGCTGTTCATCTTCCGTAACGTTTTTGAAATAAATCCTTTGAAAGCGACTATCGTTTCCATTATTCACTTGCCATCGAGCCATTATGAAGACGTGTGCAGCTTTTGAATGTGTAATAATTTAGATGTTTGTTAGTTAGATCCAGATATGCGTCAGGGCTCTAGACTCATTTATACCACTGGTCGCACTGGTGTGGCTTACTTTCTCAGTTAGTCACACCCATTTTTTTATGTTCATTGATGACCATGCATGATGAAGAATCATTTTCTTAGTGTGTTGTACCTTAACCATGGCAGGGATCTGCGCTTTATACCAGGAGCACTGGTGCACCTGATTTAATATTAACAGGAGTAAACACATCCAGGAGCGCAAAGTTATTAACTTTTCTCTGTTTACTACATTCCTCCACATTAGGCATTAATAATTTTCTTCAGCAAAGCTTGGAACTAAAATTTTAGTTGTTGTTTTTGTCAGGGCAGGGTGACGAACTTATCCAACTTTATCCAAAGTAGCTTTAATGTATAACTAGGGTAGATTTCTGAGCTGTTCTTACTGAAAAAAATTGTTTTTTTTAGGTGGAAACACAATTGTTTACACCTAAAACATTACAAAAGTTAACTTGTAATAATTGTATTTTTTAAGTCTTTGTACCTACATATATATAAAATGTAATTGGAAGATTATGTGGAAGACTTAAATTATTGAATTACATTGCCCCTGTTTTGTCTCTCAGGTGTTAAATATGTATGAAATTATATAAATGTACTTTAGTTGTATTCAATTAATGTCCAGTCACCAGCTAAATGTGCTGAACCACAGATCTGATACAGAAGGGTTTACATTTTACCTTGTTAGTCCTCATATTAGCTTCTGTGTACATTTTATGTTCCTCATATCCCATGCATGTTACGAGGTTCTTCCAAAAAGTAGAATCAAATGCTAGAATCCAGACCTGTAAAACTTTGGTAGCGTTTGCGCTAACTGTTCAAGTACATGTATACATTTACCTTATCCAGAGCGACTTACAATTGATACAGTCTTACAATCCAAGCAATTGTGGGTTAAGGGCCTTGCTCAAGGATCCAACAGTGGCAGCTTGGCAGAGCTGGGATTTGAACCCTGGACCTTTTGGTCCATAGTCCAGTACCTTAACCGCTAGGCTACCCCAGTCCCATAAACACGTGCAGAGGCGTGCGCAATCGGTGACGCAGTAGGTACCTTATGAGACATTCTTGTTAACCAGTCTAGGGTTCCATTGCTAGTTAGCAAGCTCTGCATAGAGAATACTCTACATAGGAACTAGGCAGCAAGGGCACTCAGTAGGTATTGAGACAGCCCTGATGGACACTCGCTCAAGTGAGGTACATAAACAAACAAGATGTCATGCGCTCGCAAAAATGTGATTGTGTGGTATTCTAACTTGCACATTTCCAAAAAAATGATCACATTTGATACCGGTTTGGTCGCAGTCTAGAGCCCTGTGCATGTTGGAACAGTCTGCTAGATGGCATGAATGAGAATGTGTTCTGAATGTGCACTAGCAATTGAGCTGGGATTGCCATACTCCTGTTTTAGATTTAGGATTCACACTCCCCCACACAACCATACGTATATGTATCTACACATCACTGGGGTGTACTACAACTCCATTCTACTGATCAAGAGGGAGTGTATAATTCAAATATGAAGGGCTGGTGTCCAGAGGTAGGGTACTGGGGGTAGTGTGCAGGGCATGTGGTTACTGGGGTTACAGGGGTTAGGGTACAGGGGTAGTGTGCACTGCACTATATGTAGTGACAAAGGGGATGGTTTGGATGCAGCAGGTTAATGGGTAGGATACAGGGGTGGAATACAGGGGCGGTGGGTAGAGTGGGAGGTCAGTTGGTATGGTGTAGGAGCAGAGTAAGGGTACAGAAAGTGGTGGCAGGGTATTGTGTGGGGAGTTTAAGTACATGGATTATTGGGCGTGGTATGGACACGAATTGAATGATGCATGATGGTGTACGTGGGGTAAGGTATAGAGTGTGGGGAGCAGTGTACATGGACACTACAGTGTGTAGGGTACAGGGTGCAGTGTGTAATTGATTGTGCCTCTGGTGCTGGTTGCAGAGTTTTGTGCACACTAAGCTATTTGTAGGATTGGAGCAGAGTCTGCCGAACTTCAGCGTGAACGAGAAGGTGGAGGGACCGAACGGCTCGTATCTGCAGCACATCCAGACGGAGACGGGTGCGCGGGTCTTCCTCCGGGGAAAGGGATCGGGCTACATCGAGCAGGCTTCACGCAGAGAGTCATTCGAACCCCTGTACCTCTACATAAGGTAGATTGTCACACGTTACCGCATCACAATACTGTTATTTCAAGCTTATTGTTATTGACTTATTTTGGATACAGAACACGGCTTTTACGAAAATAAGGGCACGACGATCTATAAAAAGAGGAACGCTAGAAATATCAGGATTTTTTTTATTCGTATTTTTTTAGCTTGGGTAGATGGAGTTGTACGTAGTACTGAGGTATCACTACTTGGTATCAGCAGATACTTGGACATCAGGTATCAAAAGGAAAAAAGTGGCATCGGTGCATCCCTACTTGAAATATAGCATTAAAACCTGAATAATAGTTTATATTTCTTCATTACAATTTTGAGCTTAGTTTTTAATCCCATTACTGGCTAAATTTCTTATGTATAATAAAGGGTCCTTGCAAACTGTTACAGGTGTGTGTGTGTGTGTGTGTATATGTATATATATATGTGTGTGTGTGTGTGTGTGTTAGTCAGTGAGGCAGTCGTACTGTGTACGGCTCTGCGGTTATGACCCAAATTTACATAAAGTGTATTTAAAATTTTGTAAAACAATACGTATATAGCATATTTACTAGGGTAAATATTTTTAGATCTTGGTACCCGTTAAGAAAATAGAATTTTGATTCAACTTATCGATACCTACCAATGCATTTTATGCTTCAGATACATGGCTGTGATTAGTGCAAAATTACATCTGTATTAAGATGTCGTCTATCTGCCAGGACTGGTGCGTCATGTAATCGCGTGCGTCATCGTGTAGTTTTGTTTTGATGCGCTCCGCTGGAGCTTTAGCGGAAGATGGACGCTCAGAAGCACTCAACAGCTTTGTTCCACTTTGAGAGAAAAAGGAAAGACTAAATGCATGTTAAAATTGATCTGTTGTAAAGGACGTGGAAAAATGAGACACCAGCATGATACTGAGCTTCAGCAATGAACCATGTTGGACTGCGGTCTCCTAGCACAAATGCTGCATTAGCCAGGAGAGTCTAAAAGCTGACAGTGACCAAAGCTTAGTGTGGTTTAATGTTCGAAAACAGTGACCTAGGAAAACCAAACTTCTCTCGGTTATTACTGGTTATAAGTAATCTCTACTGCTGAAATGATGATCCAACAAGAGGGTAATAATTTGATGTAAAGCTTTTTTTTTTCTTCCCATTAAACCCATTAAGTAAAATGCTTAATGTGAAAATGATTACTTTCCCTTTGGAGTGCATGTTGATTTCAGCAGTACAGAGTACTTATGACCAGTAATTACTGAATAGTTTGTTTGTTTCCTAGGTCACTTATTCGGTACGTTAACCCACGTTAAGTGTTTTTTTTATTTTATTTTTTTTTTACTTAAAATGCGAATGAAAAAGCTAAAGGCATAAAATGTATTTTGAAGTTGAAATTTAACCAATATGTAAATGTATCACTTTTTTATTTATGTTTATAAAATTATTTACACCTCAACATTTGGTGCAGTTTTTCACAGTTTTAGAATCCGTAAGAACTGGAATCGATTAAAATGCGAACGATAATGACCCAACCCTAATATCTAGTGTAAAATTCAGTGAAATTTTTTAAAATGAAATGGCCATGACCACTATTTCTTTATTTTGACTTATTTACACTCAACAAATAAAAGGTACTTTCTCAGATTTTAGTTCTCCTTTTATTTAGAAACTGTGCAATACGTATCAAAATATAAAGTGGTAACACGTTACCAAAATGCAATTTTCTGTTAAATTGGGATTTTCTTGGCCGATTTTTCTTTTATTTGTGAAACATATTTCTTTTAATGTTTTGAAAACCGAGCTTCCATGTTGAAGACATGGCCATGTCCAAAACAGATCTCTCTTCATTAGTCTGTCTACTCCCTCTTTAGTATTGCGCTGCAATACTAAAACTATTTAGTTGACCAAGTAGTATCCAACACAACTGAAATCTGACACTTCCTCATCATTAACATGCGTCAGCAGTAGTCTCATAAACAAACCTCACTGTGTGTGAGTCACACTCAAACAAAGCCTTTTACCGCAAACGTACTACGTACACACCACAACTATTTTGGAATTTGACAGGATTATGAAATCGATGAATTATACCTGTGCGTCTCAATAGCACACACAAATGGTGGTGTAATGATTGTTTGTGATCCTTTGTTTCTTACAGTCACCCGAACGCAGCAGGACTGGAATCAGCCAAGAAACTGTGCGAGAGCTTATTAGAGACGGTGTGTATTAAATGCTGAAGGTGTTGGATCCTTATTTGTTTAAAACCTTTCTTTATTGGTATACATCTTATTAAAAGGAGAGTGCAAAATATTTCGGTGTTTTTATCAAGTCAAGTCAAGTCAGATTTATTTATATAGCGCTTTTTACAATGGAGCATTGTCTCAAAGCAACTTTACAAGTTTAGATTATCTCCTAATAACTACGTCCAATCTCAAATTGAGCAAGCCTAGGGCGACAGTGGCAAGGAAAAACTCCAGTTATCAGTCTTTGCATTTTCCATTCCGCTCTACTGATGTACAGTGGTGCTTGAACAGTGGTGCTTTTGAATTTTCTATATTGCTGCATAAATATGACCTAAAACATCATCAGATGTGAGTGGCAAAAGTATGAGCCTCTAGGACTAGCAGTTAATTTGAAGGTGAAATTAGTCAGGTGTTTTCAATCAATGGGATGACAATCAGGTGTGAGTGGGCTTATTTAAAGAACAGGGATCTATCAAAGTCTGCTCTTCACAACACATGTTTGTGGAAGTGTATCATGGCATGAACAAAGGAGATTTCTGAGGACCTCAGAAAAAGAGCTGTTGATGCTCATTGGGCTGGAAAAGGTTACAAAACCATCTCTAAAGAGTTTGGACTCCACCAATCCACAGTCAGACAGATTGTGTACAAATGGAGGAAATTCAAGATCACTGTTACCCTCCCCAAAAGTGGTCGACCACAAGTCGGTCTACCAAAGAATGGTTAAAGAAGAATAAAGTTAATGTTTTGGAATGGCCAAGTCAGTCCTGACCTTAATCCAATCGAAATATTGTGGAAGGACCTGAAGTGAGCAGCTAATGTAAGGAAACCCACCAACATCCCAGAGTTGAAGCTGTTCTGTATGGAGGAATGGGCTGACATTCCTCCAAGCCGATGAGCAGACTGATCAACAGTTACAGGAAACGTTATTTGCAGGTTTATTGCTGCCAAAGCAATAACTGAAAGCAAAGGTTCACATACTTTTGCCACTCACTAATATGTAATATTGGATTGTTTTCCTCAATAAATAAATGACCAAGTATAATATTTTTGTCTCATTTGTTTAACTGGGTTCTCTATCTACTTTTAGGACTTGTGTGGAAATGTGATGTTGTTTTGGGTCATATTTATGCAGAAATCTAGAAAATTCTAAAGGGTTCATAAACTTTTAAGCACCACTGTACTGTACTGGTAATCTTTTTAATAGAATCACATGATTTGACATTTAATTCAATCCACCATTACATAATTCATTAAAACAGGCTGCATTTCAGTTGTGTGGATAATGGAGTGTGAATGAAACTTAATCTAAGTTCATGTCCTAGTTCCTGTATGAGCTCTGACTGAGAGATTGCTCTCTAAAAGTTGTTCCCACTTCTCTCCTTCTGTCCCTGTGTGTTTCTGCAGGTGCGGGCTGAACATGCGAGTCTCGTGTCCACATACGCCACCACCCAGCCATCTACACAAGGTGCTACTTCTGTTTTCTCAATTATGTAGTTAAAAAACAAAAGGCATGTGTCTGTGGAGGTCGAAGAAAGCGAATCCAGTGCAGATTATTTGGTTTTTGCTGATACTCGCCTCCTAAATCAACTTCAGCAGGGAGAAACCAAGCATGTTATAGCAAGCATGCTGCTGTACTGCTCCTGCTGACATGTACACACTACACCACGCGGTTTTGTTTCATAATTACCACAGTAGTTAATTAGTCCTTTTACCAGGATATTTTGTGGTCTTTTACTTTTGTAATAATACAACTATATACCCAACCCTACCGATGACCGTGCCTCGTTCAAAGTCTCTTCTCATTCTAATATGGATTCACAATGAATCTGATCCACAGAAATCTAGCTAACTAGCTATTATTCTGCACTCTAGGATCACATGATTCCCATACATGGAAGCTCCAGGCATGATTGTTTAATAAAGTGGCCATTCATTGTGTGTAGAGCACTGTACTACCAAGTGAGACATTCAAAGTTGTGTCGGACAGTTAAATGAAGGAATGAGACTAAACACATGGTGAATCCAGCTTTTTGCCTCTGAATAGAACTTGTGACTTTGTGTTAACTGGTAAACATTAATTTGAACAGAACTGTGTGTTTGTGTGTGGCAGCAGCAGCAACGGCATATCCATCTCATGGGTACTCCTCAAGCAGCAGCTACAGTAGCCAGTCGTGGTATGGTTACCCCAGTGCTTATCCGTCATACCCAACGACAACTGGTAGTTACTGGAGCCGGCCGGATGGCGATGATGGTGCGCAGATGGTGCAGTAAGTACCGCTGTGTGTCCTCGTCAGTCCACCTCGTTCATGGTACGTGTTGGTTTAATTTGCTTATTTAGTGTTGATCTTTATACTATTGTGCACTCTTATATTCACTACACACAAGTCTAAACCAGACTGTGTAACATTGTTATTGTATATGGTGACGAGGTTTCTGAACACAAACTGCCAGGTCTTTCTCAGGCAGGTAAAATGTAAATTGAGGTTCTTGATTAGAACGAGAAGCTCTGATGCGCTCAGAGGTCTACTTTTGGTCGTTGTACCTCTTGTTGAGAGATCGTTGACTGCTCTAGACATGCCTTTTTGACACCACTCAAAAGACATTTTGCCAGTACATTCCCTTCATCCAGAACCAGAGCTTTACCTGAAACAATGACCCCCATCCAAGGTCACCAAAGAGATCAAGTACCTAGGCATCATCCCTCGGACAAAAACCTAACAGCCATTCTCATCTAAAAAACACTGAAAATCAACTGCCTCAAGATAGTGGACATAAAAAAGGTATTAGTTAACACTAAATTGTGGAGCAGAGCACCAATCCATTATGCACTTATACAGAGAATTAGTTTAGACCCAGGTTGGATTATGGGGAGCATTCTTGTATGGAGCAGCGACTAGGAAATCCTATCTTCAGACACTTGATACCATACTCCATCAAGGTATTCGATTGCCCCTACGAGAATTCAGAACCTCCCTGGCCCAAAGTCTATATGTGGAAGCCACGAGCCTTCGCTTGAGAACAGAAGGTTGAAACGGGCACTACAGTGTGCAGTGAAAACTCAAAGCCAACCATAAAAACCCAGTTCTTTACTTCTGTATTCCTCCACCAATACCTCCCCCTGTATGATTCCAGGCCGGGCTACATCCGGCCATTTGGGGTCTGTGAATACTGTACAGCAACCTGGGACTCCATTACTCAAGTGTGGCCCAAGTACTAATTTCCCCCCCTGGGAGTTACAGAAGTTAAAAATCATTCATGGAACATCTCCCAACAACCCACCTGCCATCACCCTACAACAAAGGTTTTTAGACCATTAGAGGGAGGTTTCCCCTTCACAGCCTCATTTATACAGATGGATCAAAACGTGGACAACCAAGTATCCCTGCTGCAGTTGTGACGGGCAACAAAACAAAAGGTTGTGATTCTTCCAAAGCACAGCTCCAGGTACTCGGGCTGAAGCTCAAGCTCTGCTACTGGCCCTTGATATACCACGGTGGTGGAGAACTTACATAAAAGTGCTTGTGTGCACTGATTGTAAATCCTGTCTGCAGACATTGGAGTCCCTAGAAACTGACCACCTTCTATTGCAAGAATTCTGGAAATGGACCCACCAACTGAAGAGACTGAAGTTTGACATTGTCCTTCTGTTGAGGTACCAGGCCTTGTGGGCTTCCAGGCAATGGAAAATGCTGACCGTGCCAGCTAGGAATACAAATAGGTACACCGAACCACAACAGACTGTCATATTCCCCCAGATGATTCACAGATGGCAATCAGAATGGGACTGCTAACTGCAAGCAGCAAGCGTCTATGAAGCTACTCCCATTAGTATTTTTTTAATTGCCCACCATCTACACCATTGTGACCTAGCTGTTTGGAGGTGTTGGGAGCAGTATTGGTTCTGTGAGGGGGCACACACGGTGAACATTCTTCGGACTGCCCAGACAGACACACCAGTAGAGAGGATTGTTTGATCCACCAAAAAGCACGAGCAGCTCCCACAGTTTCGTTGTCCACCATCCAGATACTGGTAGCACCTTCACTACATGCCCCTGTCTCCCCGGTCCAGCTGCTTTGCAGAAGGAAATTTGTAGTCACCACGCTCATTACTTGTCCTGCCATCGACAGCCAGCCGCCGCCGCCGTCTTCATTTGCAGTGGTGTCGTGCTGGTAGGGACTGCAACTTTCTGACAAATTCAGGTGTTGTTTGGGATCCCGTGGCAGTCAGGTCCGAGTATGGAGGCCTCGTGAGTGCTTCAAACCTCAACCGGTGTTGATTTCCCCTACGGTATGCATTTTTCATATACCCCCATACCGGTGCATATCAGAAACACGCTGCTACGAGCACTGCTGAGCTACATCACCGAACAGCATGCTGGGTAAAGCTCGCTAGCCGGGTAGCATAACAGACACCACAGCCTGGAAATAGTCTGTTAACAGCTGGGACAGGCTCCATCAGATTAAAGAACAGAACACAGAAATGGATTATAAAGTGAGATCGGAGATGCAAAAGATGATGAGTGCAGTAACTCTCAAGACTGGTTATGAGCAATGACTAAACCACTGAATTCGGGGAGCAGATGTTTTTACCGAAGAAAAATACTTCAGCCAAGAAATAGGGTATCTCTCTCTTTAAGCTCTGTCTTTAAGACGTTTGCATTAGAAGGAATCATTTTATGCTGTGTTTTGGAGTACATAGGCTAGTCAATAGATAGGCTCCCTAAATACGGCATTATTGATGATGGAGTAGGGGACACTACTAAGGAGTTAGTTATTCATTTTGAACACAACAATGTCTCCAAGCTCGTTGTGTGTGTGTGTGTGTGTGTGTGTGTGGTGGTGTGTATATTATTTCTATGTACATTTACTACTGCCAGCAGAGAGTAAGTGGCCGCGCAACGTATATAAGCTCATTGTACTGGAGATACATTTTTGCCGCATACTGCCCAACCCTACTAGATTGTGTATATTTAATTATAATAGTGCAGAGTTTAAAACAGCTTTTTACAAGTAATGTATGTGTTGGTGTATTACAGGACGAAGGCAACAGTGCATTAAGTGACTCTTCAGCCATTCAAATTCAAATAGTCCAAAGAGACACTTCTTAGAGGAGGGTGAAAAAAGAATGACCAAAAAGAAGCAGAGATAGCACCGTGGTGTTGTATCATCTCCTAAAACATTATAATAATGGATTCATCTCGTCTGTCTTATAATGCCTTGTGACTTACAGCTCTTATTCAGCTTTAGTGAGTTGTTTTACACCAATTTGAGATGTCTAATTGTGTGTGTGGTGTGTGTTGTGGTGGGGCCAGTCTAAACCTGATGAGCCGGTGAAGGACGACGGTGTGTTAATGCTGATGGTGAAAGCAAAAGCTGATGGCGTAAGTTTTTGTCCTACGCTACTGCTGTGTGTGTGCATGCAGACGTGAGCATTGGGTACTAACTGTATGTATTTAGGGTACTGATGCCGCCACCTCCACCACCACCTGTTGCGTCACTCCCACCACTTCTGAATAGATGTAGAGAAGAAACCTGCTGTCACACACACACCGGTATGAACTGTTATTCAAAAAACACCTCGGCTCTCATCGTTGAGTCATTCCAGAGGCTTGCCGAAATGGCAAGTGGTGAGCAAAGATTTCCCATAAGGAATAATGTAAATTGAATGAATCCATTCTAGACCCCCGGAAAATCCACACTGGTAAGGCATAGTATGCATTAATGGAGTGTTGTACAGGTGCTCCCTGATTTTTCGAGGGGGATATGTATGATGAAACCAAAATAGTTTAAAACATGGGTTGTTTCATAGCGGTGCTGACCTTGCTGTTTAAAACACTTGTACATTAATGTACTGTTTGCCCAAATCATTAACACAAAGCCTTATTTTATAATAAAGTGGGTAAATCTTGTGTAGTTTAGGGAATAATGGGTTAACACTATGTTGGTGAACTCAGGGTGGCAGCTACTTAATGCTACTATGCTCATCCTGAAGGCGGAGCCAGAGGAAGACGAACTAACGACTGAACTTATACTACATACAAACCGACCCCATAAGTTAAATAGGACCCGCGAATGGATACCGGAAAGAACAGAGATACATTTACATTATCAGGCATGTTAAATACACTGTTAATAAAATAAAGCAAATAAACATGTGATAGTGTAAAAAACATTGCAGAAATAAGCCTATCCTAATTAAAGTGTTCTCTTCATTAACACAAAGCTTATTTTAAAAAGTGTTAAATCTTGTGTAGTTTCGTGAGTAATGGATGGAAAGTGATAAGTAAGAAGCAAAAAACACTGTATTGGTGAGCTCAGGGGTGCTAGACTGCTCAACATATATATGTATAATATGTGTGTGTGTCTGTATATATGTGTGTGTGTAGGATATATGTAGTGTGGTGAGTTTATTATTGTATGTATGTGTGGGTGGATATATATATAATATATATATTATTAGATATATATATATATATATATATATCTATATATGTATATTGTGTGTGGTGTATATATTATAGATATATATATTATATATAGATATATATATATTATATATATATATATATATATCATCTATATATATCTGTATGTATATAGTATGTGCGTGTGTATATATATATTATAGTATATATATTATATATTATTATATATATATATATATATTATATATATATATATATAATGTGTATATATATATGTATTGTGGGTCTATAGAATATATATATAGATGTGTGTGTATATGTGTATATATATGTGTGTGTGTGTGTTATATATATATATAGATATCTTAGCTAATAATATATTAATATAATATATATCATATATATAGATATAATATATATATATATTATGTGTGTGGTATATGTATGATGTATGTCGTATATATATATATATATAATCTATAGATATGTGTATGTATGTATGTATAGGTGTGTGTAGTCCTGGGTTACGACCGTTTCGTGGTTACGGACCGCATCTCCCATTTCCTGTATAAAGTCTTGTTTTCGACTTAAGTGGTTTTGCGTCGTAAACGTCATAACGCGAAACTTGTGTTTGGTTGTGCGCGGCAGAAGAATATACGGTTACGCGGCTAGTTTTTGAGAATTCCTGTGTTAGGATAGGAGAAGTGCTTACAGTAGTTATTACCGTATTTCGGGCTATAAAGCGCACCGGATTATAAGACGCAGTATCAATTGATCGATGCTACCGGATCTATTTCATGAAATAACGCGGCACCGGGTGATAGACGCATTAAATGAAACAAAACTCTTAAGTTCCCTCGGAAGCTCAGTGGTCTTACCTGATGCCGGGCGTCTTCTGCTGCTCCACTTCCGATCATTGATAGTTAATGTGATTCTCTCGCAGCTGCTCTATGTCCATGTTGTACTGCGTGACTGGATAGCGAGAGTTGAAATCCGCTTCGAAAATAAATGAATGAAGCACGTCACCCTAATGCTGAAGCACAGATCGTATTGACTCCGCATGCTGCGCACTACGGCGGCCGTAAGCTTCGTAACCTAACAAGGCCGTGCTAAAAATTTTGGACACATTATGAGCGCCGTGTACCATATACAATCGGTTTAGGTCAGAAAGCACAACCAGAATTAATTCATGAATTAGACGCCACCGCTTTTAGGTGCACTGTCGATTATTTTATTTTTTGTGTGTTACGACTTGCACCGAAAATCGGGTTTACGACACCCCCTAGGGGGATTCTGCGTCGTAACCTGAGGAGGTGTGTGATGTATGTATGGATGTATGTATGTATGTATGTATATGTGTGTATATATATATATATATATATTATATATATATATATATAATAGAGATATATATAAATATATTATATGTGTGTGTATGTATATGTATATATATATATGTATGTATGTGTATATATATATATATATATATATATATATATATATATATGCGCAGACACATACCTGTACATGAGATTATATATAAATAAAAATCGTGTCCAGGTGGACCCCGATTTACAATGGGTCCGACAAATTTTAAACTGAGGACTTCGTTGTATACTGTATATAGCATAGCCTAAATTAAACACACATACCACCTTTCCTCACTATATTTCCCAGCGCTCATCACTCCCGCCACGTGACTCTGTGTCACCCGTTGCTGAGTTTCTCACTCAGCACTGGGAATGAGAGAGGGTGTAGGACTACATATCACTTGCCCAGGAAATTTTGAAGTTCAAATTTCAGAGTATGGTTTCTTCTGTGTATTTGTTTATTATCGGATTCCTGTAGTAAAAGTCGAAATATCGTAATTTGAGCCATCCTAAAACAGGGAGTACCTGCATATTAAACTCAAGTTTACAATAAATTTGCCTAATGATGGGTTGATAAAGTGCTGCCCAAACTTAAATATTTGATGCTTTAAAGCTGTAAATTTATATTTTATTAAACCAAAGGCAGAACTCTGATCTGCATGAACCTGTGATTCGAAATTGCATAGGTACATAATTACTGCTAATAGTGATGTAGTTTCCAATCTCTGATCTTGTCTGTTTATCTCAGGTGACGAAGAAGAGGAGGAGGAGGAGGAGGTGGAGGTTAAGAAAGTCAAGATTTCAGAACCTTCAGCTCTGGTTCCATATAGCGGAGACTCCTCAGACGAGGAAGAGGAAAGATGGAAGAGCAGCGTTTAACTAACACCCCCCCCCCCCCCGTTATCAGTGATCTATATTAATCCCTCCTTCACCCCAAATCCACAGCAGAATGTTTGTGTTTTGATTTTTTTTTTTTTCTGACTATGGAGAAAGTTGTAACTGTTCCTATGGAATAAAATTACATCCCTAAAACAGATGTTATCAGCCTTTATTCTGCCCCCGGCCCCCCCATCACCATATTATATTTTCCTGTAACTTCAAGATCTGGTTTCATTTACCTTGTACAGCAATAACAACCGCACAATGTTATTGTTACAAACTTTAGAAGTGTAGATCTGTGGATAATAGGGTTGGGTATCGAAATCCAAGTTCCAAAATTCCAAGAACCAGGTACCCGTTAAGAAAATAGAATTTCAATTCAACTTATCGGTTCCTACCAACACATTTTTTGCTTTAAGAACGCGATCGCGATTACAGCAAAAAAAAAAAAGAAAAGTCTATTAAGGAAGCATCTATGCCAGGACCAGTCATCACATGGTTTTGTTTTGAAACGCTCCACTGCAGCATTAAAAGCGCTTGCAGAGAAAATGCTGAATGCAGTGTTTGCACCTCTAAAATGGCAGAACCTGACACCTCAGTACCGGGTTCAACCGACTGTCCTAGTGCAGTTGCTGCCTTAACCAGGAGGGTCTAAACATTTGATGTGAACAAAGCTTTGTGGCTTAATGTACTTCAACAATGACCTAGGAAAACAAAACGTACTAATGGTGACAAGTAGTAGCTGTTGCTGAAAGGATGAACCAGTGAAACAAAGGGAAAGTAATAAATTAATTCATTTTTCATCTTATCTGCTCAAGATTAGTCAGCATCACAGGCAAGTCAGTGCTATCAGGCAGCACAGGGCAGGAAAAACCGTATACAGTATAGAGTCCCAATTCATCATAGGGCGCACACACTATGGAAACTTTAGAAACACCAATCAACCTAACACACCTCTTTGGAATGTGGGAGGAACCCCGAGTAAACCTAGTGAGGCGACCACGCTAACCACTGCGCCACCGTGCCGCCTAAAATCGATTAGCCCAGACTAAATACATCACAGTGATGGTGATACCAGGCATTATCTGCGTGGTGGATCATTCTCAGCACTGCAGTGACATTACTGGACTGGGAGCAGTCCACTAACCAAAAATATCCAGCCACCAGCATCCTGTGAACACTGATGACCTACTGTCCCTGACTATATACATTTATCAACAAGATAGCTGTGTATAATATAGTGAAAAGTGAGTATTTAAAAACTTCAGCAGTATTGCCATGTCTGCTCCACTAGTGCCAACACAATACCAGAGCAACAGATGGACTACAGTCTGTAATTCTGGAACGATCTACATATGTGTATGGTGAGTAGAGGTCATACAATGAACAATGAGTGTAGAAACAAGGAGGTTGGTCTCTAATGGTACAGCTCCTGAGTTCTAGTTTCTGAACCCTTGAGTTTTATGTTTATGATGTAAAAGATCATCAGATTTTCAGTACAAAAACTAGATAAAGAGACAGGAATATGAGAAATGAGACAAAAATACTATGCATTTATTTCTTGAGGAAAATGATCAACAATTACATATCTGTGAGTGGCAATATATGTGACCCTCTAGGATTAGCAGTTAATTTTAAGGTGAAAGAGAGTCAGGTGATTTCAGTAGGATGATAAACTGGCTGTATTTCATACAAATAGTGTTAAGAGTAGCTCCTAGTGAGGAAATTTTAAGAAAAATCCGATTCTAAGTAAAGATTCTAAGTAAAAAAAAATTCTAAGTAAAGATAAAAGTTATTAATAAAGCATCTTAACCCCTAAAAGAGCTCCTAAGGTGAAAAACCAGTTAGGAGTAGGGAAGAGGACATTTAGGAGGCTTAGGAGTTCTCTTAAGCAAAAGAGAAAACAGAAGAAATATTCTCCAAACCCTGAATAGCAGTGAGGGAATCAAACCCTACCAGTTAGATCTTGCAGGAATAATGTTTGTGGTTGACCTCATTAGAGATGCGGTCACATCTCCTCCCCAGCACACCAATGGTGTAACGACTGAACTTAATACTACATACAAACCAACCCCATCAGTTAAATAGACACAGCAGCAACGGTTACCTGAAAGAACAGAGCTACATTTCAAAAATTATCAGCATGGTAAATACACTGTTAATAAAATAAAGCAAATAAACATGTGATTAGTGTAAAACATGCAGAAATAGCCTATGCCTGTCATTTCAAAGCTTATAATAGGCTACACAGTATTTCCCTAATTAAGAGTGTGTTTCTGTGTGTGAGAGAGAAAGAGTGAGCGACAAAGGTGACAACCAATCCCAGTCTTTAAAAGAATGAGTCATACCTAGCTCCTCACTGAGACTAAAGATTGTGTTCTCCTTGCTTAGAGTTGTTCTGAGATTGCTTCTGAATCAGCCTTAAGTTAGGAGCTCTCTGAGAGGAGTCTTAGAATCTTTATGAATATGGCCCCTGGTTTTAACAAACGGGGATCTAGCTGTTGTGAAGTCTGATATTCACAACTCAGGTTTGTGAAACTGCATCATGGCATAAGCAAAGGAGATTTCTGAGAACCTCAGAAAGAGAGTTGTGGTTGTTCATCGGGCTGGAAACGGTAATAAAGCCAACTCTAAAGAGTTTGGACTCCACCAACCCGCAGACAGACGTACACATGGACGAAATTCAAGATCATTGTTACCCTCTACAGGAGTTGTTGACCCACAAAGGCTACTCCAAGAGCTTCCAACTACAGGTCTCTCTCACATTGCCTAACAATCAGATGAGCACTGAGTGACAAATGGTGTGCATGGAAACTTTGCGAGGAGAAAGCCACTGATCTCCAAAAAGCACAATGCTGCCCATCCCATTGTACGTGGATAGATGATGCCAAAACAGAACTTTTACATTAATAGGAAAGTTACAACTGGAGAAAAGAAAATACTGCATTCCAGCATAAGAACCTCATCCTATCTGTGAAACATGGTGGTGGTAGTACCATGGTTTGGGCCTGTTTTTCTGCATCTGGGCCTGGACGGCCTGTCATCATTGATGGAACTATGAATTCTGAATTATACAAATTTAATAGGGACCCGCAAAGATCAGGTAGTGATGTTGTGCTGGTACGATCAGACACAGCAGTGCTTCTGGAGTTTTTAAAAACTCACTGTGCACTCTACTAGACACATCGATTGTTTGACATTCCCAGGAGCAGGTAGTGAACTCCAAAGACCATGATTCCTTGCCACAGGATAAGGCAGGGCTTAGAGTTTAAAAAAAAAAAAATCAATCAGCCATTTTCTTACTAGGCTTTTCATTGTTTGACATGGACTGAAAATTGTGCTCTGGATGTGTCACTTGGTTGTAAATGTTTTTAGATCATTATTACCTAATCCATTTGTATTATCTAAGGTTTAAATGTCACAGACCATCATTTTCTTAATAGGTTTTTCCATTGTTTGCCATGGACTGAATTGTGCTCCTTGAACATGTGACATGGATGTGTTAATATGTAAGTGTTAAATTCATGGAGATTGTTTTTCTGTTTGCATTCCTTTTAATGTATTATTTGTATTATGTTTTCATTGATATTCGTCCTATTGTAGACAAAATCATCCATCCTCTACAACTATTCCTTTGTCATCCATCCTCTTCTACTCATCACTTTATTGTGTTGAAACCTTTGTGTGAATAAACAGCATCAATTGCAAGTCTTTGTTTTAATGGACACACCATCACGCTAGACAACCTCCCACTAATCCTCAATCCAACAATCCATTACATCGATCATATTGCTCCACCTTGTAGATGTAATGTCAGAGACACTAGCTCATCTGTTGTTGCACAGTTTGTGTTAGTCATCCTCTAATCCTTCACCAGTGCTCACAGGATGCTACTCACAGGATGCTTGTGGCTGGACATTATTGATTGGGGGTCCATTTTCAGTCCAGCAGTTAAACTGAGGCGTTTTAAAACTCCAGCAGCACTGCTTTGTCTGGTCTACACCTACTAGCACACCACTATCACATCAGTGTCCCTGCAAACGATCCACCACCCAATAGTAGCTGATCTGTGGGATCTGACCATTAGAGAACAGAGTAAATGGGACTAAAAGTATGCAGAGAAACAGATGGACTACAGTCTGTAATTGTGGAACTGATGAACCTGATCAGTGAGTGTATATAAATAGGCTACACTGTTCCTTGGCTTATGGACACGAATGTCCTTGAGCAGCTTAGTCAGGTCTAAATGTGCTGAGAAAACGAGTGCACAGTCCAATGTCGCTCACCATGAAATACGATCCTCAAATAGGAGAACTCCAACTCTGTAAGGAAGGAGGGAATGGACATTCCCTAATCTAGGCCCAAAGTTGGTAGAGACACACAGAAACACACTGATGCTGTACCTTAAGGCAAAAAATGGAGCTAAGAAGTATTAAATCGTGATTAACCACTTCATTTGTTTAATTAACTTTCAGAACTGTTGCATTTTTGCCCCAGTTACTTGAATGTCATAAGGCAGAATATGGAAATAAAGCTGTAAAAGATACGACTGATGAGTGTTGAGTTCAGGCTGTAAGACCAGAAAAGTGACCGTCTGGTTTGAATTTGTTTCCTGTATGAACGCGATGATGTCTTTAAAGATCTTTCATGTTAACAAAACTTTTTCACAGTCAGGCAGCTCTTTGTTTGTTTCCACACTGTGCACAGTGATGCGATTTCTCTCTCCTGTGTGTGTGCGCTGGTGTTTTATGAGATGATTCTTGACGGTAAAACGCTTTCCACACTCTGAGCACTGGTACGGTTTCTCTCCGGTATGAATGCGCTGGTGTTTTTGGAGATTACTGTGGTCACTAAAATTCTTTCCACATGGAGTGCAGTGATAAGGCTTTTCTCCGGTGTGAACGCGCTGGTGTGTTTGGACAGTTCTCTGGTCACTAAATCTCTTCCCGCACTGTGGGCACTGATATGGTTTCTCTCCAGTGTGAATGCGTTGGTGTGTTTGGAGATTACTCTGTTCACTAAAGCTCTTTCCACATACTGGGCACTGATACGGTTTCTCTCCTGTGTGAACGTACTGGTGCTTTTGGAGAGTACTCTGCTGAGAAAAGCTCTTTCCACATTGTGAGCAATGATATGGTTTCTCTCCCGTGTGAGCTGCGCTGATGTGTTTGGAGAGTACTCTGCACTGTAAAACTTTTCCCACACTGCGAGCAGCGAAATGGGTTTCTCTCATGTGTGAATGCGCTGGTGTGTGTATAGAGATTACTCTGCTGAGTAAAACTCTTTCCGCAATGTGAGCAGCGATACGGCTTCTCTCCGGTGTGAGATGCGCCGCGTGGCCGTACGAGAATGGTTCTGGGCAGCGAATCTCTTTCCACAATGTGAGCACTGATATGGTTCTCTCCTGTGTGAATGCGAAAGTGAGTGTTGGAGAGTTCTTCTGGTGACCTAAAACTTCATTCCACAAAGTAAGCAGCGATACGGCTTCCCTCATGTAGGAATAAGGTGGTGTGTTTGAATATCACTCGTTTGATTAAAAGCTCATGACCGCAACCTGAGGTTGAATTTCATTCTGTGGCTAGGTCCATGAGCGGGTTGTCAGTGCTGAAAGGACCAGAGGAAGTCTGTGGGCTACTGGAGCTTGTTGGGGGCATCAGATTTCTCATATTTAATCTCTCCGGATTTCAGCCGGGTTTCATTTTCCTCATGGTGGCATGCTCCTGATGTGGTTGTGAAGGTAATGTTGAGCTGTACAGGAATGTGGACACAGGGGGTATACATGAGAAAGATTTGCCCATTCAAGCCGTCAGTAGCAGAAAATTAAAGAGAAAAAAAAAAAACAACATAATGCATAGAAACCACATGCACAACTGAAGTCACAACAATATATGAAACAATAAAAAACCAACTATCATTATTGTGTTATATAAATGTTCTTAAGTGCAAACATGTCCTCTAGTAATATTTCTGCACACTTTTTCTGACTTGATCATCTGGAATTTAATATAGCCGTCCCCATATAACTCTCTGATGCTAACCCATACAGGATTGGATCTAGATAGAGCCTAGTGTTACTGTTATGGCTGATCGTTGTAGACAGAAATGTAAAAACTCAAGTTACCTAGAACACTATTTAGTTATTAATGAATAAATGTGACAGAATAATTGCAGACACACTAACATACCATCGGAAAATGTCTGACCCAGTCTAAGAAGGCTAATCAATAAAATACAATTTGGACCTAACCATTTGCAGAGCACTTCTTGTTCCACAGCGTAGCTGAATGTGTACTGAGATCTTTGACATAATCCTCTGCATACCACACCAAGAGCTCTCCTGTCCTGGTTGGATGGTTGGCAAGTACGATAGAGAATCTCCCCTCGATACTGGAAGCCCACCAGGTTCTGCCTCTTCATCATCACCAGCACAAATTTCACATACTGAGAGAACAATGGAAGGGAGAAAACATCAAGAAAAAAATAAAAAGAGCAAAACTGAATACACAGTGAAAGACACAGACAGCAAGCGGAAGAGATCAAGCGTCGTGGTAACAACTGTGAGTGTGTCTACAGTGCACTTAATAATCTGATAACTGCAGAAAGAAAAACCAGATTGCGTCAGTAATCCGATCAACAATTATGGAATGTGCACACTTGAGTAATCGGATTTCTACTTTGCAACCCAGCCAGTAATCTCACAGCGATATTGTGACAAACTTCAAATTGTATTATTAATAATCTAATTTTAAATTTCTGGTGTATATGTGATGTTTCCGAGTGTCTCCAAAGTGTTCGAAAGCCGTTCCGCTGCCTCCTTTATTCAGTGGAGTGTTTAATTCTGGGGTTGCCAGATCCAGAAAGAAAAAATTACACTAATGTCAATGGAAAAAAGTTGCCAAACAAAGCCAAGTCTTTAGAAACACTGATTATAATGGGGTTACTGGTATACATATTATGAATACTCTGATTACTGGGGTAAAATCCAGCTTCTATCAGATTTTCTTAATCTGATTTTCTAGGATCGGAGGTGTGCTGTAGTATAACATGACCAATTGAATAATCGGGATAACTGCAGAAATCATTATCGGATTATGTAAGTGCTTGAATACACACTTATTTTACATTAAATGAAGAAAACACTCACACTTTCTGCTCACTTTCCCGGTGAGGGCTGTGGTGGAATCAGGAGGAGAATGGCTAGTCCCTAACTTCTCTAAGCTGGCCACAAATTTTAGCTCCTTCTGGTTGATCTCCAAACATTCCCTAAACCCAACTGTGAAGTATAACTGCTACAGCAGGGGTAGGGGTAACTAACCTGCGGTCATCTATCCAGTGGAACATGCCTGAAACACTCAATCAGGAAAGGACAATAGGCCATCCTTGTACGGTTCCCAAACCACATCAACTGGCTCCTGTTAGTTCCAAAGGAGCAAACAGCTCTAACTCAGAGTCTGCCCCATCTTACGTAGTGCTGTGCAGTATACCGGTTCAACCAGAACACCAGTGTTAATTTCCCGTACGGTAATCATAATTCATTATATAATTATATTTTATATTATATAAATAATATAACTATATTTTTCACTTCATTCACACCACCGCTACAAGCACTGCTTAGCTCTGAGTAGAACTATATCACTGAACAGCATGCTGGGTAAAGCTCGCTAGCCAGATAACATAACATACACCACAGCCTAAAAATAGTCTGTTAACAGTTGGGAAAGGCTCCGTCAGCTTAAAGAACAGAACACAGAAATTATTAAGTGAGATCAGAAATGCAAAGAAGACCCACATTATGAACGCAGTAACTCTGGAGACTGATTAAGAGCATTGATTAACTCATTGAATTTGGGGGATTCATTTTAAGACGTTGCAGATTGCACAATAAAATCTGTTTACATTTTGCAACCGTTTCATGCATTCTGATTTGTGTAATTTTGTGAGGCAAAGTAAACCCTTTATTAATTAAAGCCTTCATTATTTACATATAAAACAGATTCGGCCGGTTTTAGCGTGATCGGCTTCTGCTGGTCTCTTATAACCGATTTGTGTAAGTCAGCCACACATGAACAGCACAGTGCTTTTACTAACTTCAATTCATAATTAAGCTCAGGTCAGTTCATAATTCAAAGTTTCAGACACTCTATGGTTTGTTTAAGAGACATGTATAAGGGTTTGTTTGCTGACATGATGAAGAGGAAGTGTTATATGTTTCGGCTGTGCTATGAGTGGTACCTATCTAGGCAACTAGATATTCTCCCTAAAAACCGCATTACTGATGCTGGACTAGGAACCACTACTAAGGAGTTAGTGATTCATTTTTTGAACACAAACCACATCTCTAGCATAGAAACTTTTGGCAGTGTGCTGTTTGGATTCCATACACCTAACACACATCTAGCCTCAAGTAAATAAAGAAACAAATAAGCCTAAAATAAGCCCAAAACGTCTTAAAATTTCAAGTGTTTTTCTCAACCTCATCCGTTAGCATGCGTCTCCCTGTGGCATCTATGAATTCCTCACACTCGCCTTGTTTGAATATCTTAAAAAAAAAAATATATATATATATATTATATATATATATATATAAACATTTAAAATTTCATTTATTAATCCAAAATGATGCCTTCAGGGGGCAAAAGAGGACACATTATGAATTGCATGTTATCACAGGGCACAAATCGTATCAAAAAACATAGCTATCAAAATCTAAATACAAGATCACATTTATTTCAGTCTACACAAACCCCAAATAAGAAAAGGTTAGGGATGGTATGAAAAATTCTATAATAAAAAAAAATATGGCAGTGTTCCTTGAATTTCTTTTGACTGACATTTCATTATTCAAGAAATCTGGAGGAATTTCATTGCGTAAAGTGGCAAGGGTGCACGCCCTAAGCTAAACTCTTGTTATCTCTGAGCCCCTCAGACGCACTGCCATTCAATCAACGTCTGATAGAACAACATGGGCAAGGTAATTACTTTGGCAAAACTTGGTCGAGCACTGCAGTATGGATTTTACATCACAAATTGCCACTTAAAACAGTACTGTGCAAAAACGAAACCTGATATTAAAACCATGTCCCTGAAGCAGCGCTGACTTCTTTCTTCTGGACTTGGAGGGCATCGAGAATGACCATCACACATTGAAATGGTGTACTGTGGTCAGATTTATCAGGTATTCCAGAATCTTTTTTGGAAGAATGGACCGGTGGGCATTGGACCAAAGATGAAAAGGACTTTTTTTTTGGGGGTGTGGGTTGGGTTTTGGGGGGGGGTTTTTTGTTTTTTTTTTTGGGGGGGGGGGCTGGGGGGGGGGTTTTTGTCTTGGGGGGAAGCAGCGGCTGCTGACTCTCTGGAATGGAGGGCATCTAGGATGGACAATCACACAGTGGAAATGTGTACTGTGGTCAGGATGGAATCCAGTATTCCAGATCTTTTTGGAAGAAATGGACGGTTACTGTGCCATTGGACCAAAAATTGATGAAAAAGACTATCCAGATTGTTATCAGCAACAAATCCAAAAGCCAGGTTCTGTCATGGCATGAGGTCGGGTCAGTGCCCTTGCCACAGGTTTTTCGTATACTTGGTAGGTGTGATGGCAGCATTAATGCAAAAATTAATATATTGATATAAAGTTGCCTTCAAGATGACATCTTTTCCAGGGACGTCCATTTTTCAACGAGACACTTCACACAAACAATCAAATCAGCATATGCCTGAAAAAATAATTATGAAAATACCTTCCTTATATTTTCTTAGAGGAAACATTGTTTTTAAACATTTCAATTAATTTTTCGCACACCTTTGATGACAAAATGGAGATTCCTCTGCCTAATATTTGCCTCTCAAAGATTCCCCTCCTTTCGTGGGTTTCTGCCTTTTTTTATTTTTATCTTTTTTTTTACCAAATCTTGAAGTACATCAACTGTCTTGTGAAATCACATCATTCATTATTTTAACGCTCAGTGCTAACCTTAAATTGTCCTGTCCCAAATTTTTAGAATGTGTTGAGGTTTGAAAAGGGTCTTTTTTACTGCTGTGAATGGCAGTTATTAATGAATGAAAAAAGATAGTGAATAAAAGTCACCTCAAGAAATCACATCAATTTCATTCTGACGTTACAAGCTCAAACGAGCCAATTAAAAAACAGCTGTCCAGACATGCAGGAATTTATGATATGTCCCTGCATTTTTGAAATGCAGGAATGAACCATTGATTTAAACATTTCTAATAATTAGAGGGACACATTGATGACAAAATGGAGTCCTCTGCCAGGCCTAATATGCTTCTCAAAGATTCCTCCTTATCCACCAGGTTCTCCCTGGTAGCCCATATTCACTCTTCCCCTTCCCCGCCTTGTCACTCCCTTCCTTTTCCCTTTTGTCTTCCCCGTTAGTCACTTACGCCTCCCTTCACCTCCCCCCATGCCCTGCTCGTCCCACCCCTACTTCCGCGCTTACTTCCATATAGCACTCCTCTTTTAGCTCTTTCCGTTTTATCTCCTTTCCACCCTCTCTCTTCTCGCTCCCCCTATCCTTTTTTCTCCCCTATTGGACTTTTTCCATCTACTCTCTAACTTCTCTCTACTTCCCCCTACCTGGCCCTCCCCCTATCTCTCTCCCTCCCACCCCCCCTATCTCTCCCCCCTTCGCTCCCCCCTAATATCCATTCTCTCCACGCGCCCTCATTTTAACAAATTCTTGAGTACAATACTGTTGAAATCACTATCATTTCTATTCATTTTAAGCTCATTGCTAACCTTATCTACTTGTCTCCCTGTCCCAAATTTTTATGAAATGTGTTGACAGGTTTGAAATGCAGGAAAGGGAATGGATGTTTATTACCAAATGAAACAAAATTAGATCAGAAAAAAAAAACAAGAGAACTATTCTTGGGTTTCAGACTGTTTTTGCAATGAAAAAGCCAATGTAAAAAACCCACTGTTTTTTCCACTGCTTTTTCCATATGGTCCCCTGATTTTCTGAATTGGGACTGTACCATATTTTAACCTTTCTCATCTTATTTATAGCCTCCTGCTCCTTGCGAGAAGATGGACTTATTCCATAAGTATCTCACCCTCTCCCTGCCCTTATACACTCTTCTACGCCCCATCTTAATCGACCTTGCTTCCTTTCCAACCATGTCTCCCCGCTCCCCTCCCTCGTATTATCTCGCTCTCACTCTCCCCCTTTCCCCCCCCCTTCTTCCCTTCAACATCCTCACCTCCCCCTTACCTTTCCCCTCACCACCCAGGATGTATCCCACTGTTCAATGGCTTCCTCTTTATCACCACCACCATTTCTCTGGGAGGCCCAAAGGTGAGTACCAGCCGGAAAGTGTGGTCCCATTATTAAAACACTCCCAGACCTGCACCAGGAAATATCAGACTGTCGAAAACCTCTAGACCAGGTGGAAGGGTTTGTTTGGCTCGTCAGAGACCCCCATGGGAAAACAGGGGTATCAGGGATGAAACAGCAGGGCCATGAACCTCACACTTGTGGAAGAAGAAAAGATCCACACTCCTCACATCTGGATGCAAAGGAAACAACAAAGGAAAGAAATTATCCTCAAAGTGTTGACTGTGAACTCCTTAAAGACAGAAAAGGCTTGAGGAGACAGGAATCAAGGAACAAATGATACTGAGATTGTGAAAGGTTTCACCCACCAATCAGTACTGTGAGTGGTATTTTTTTTTATCTAGGCTGAAGTGTAATGTGCCCTGGTATCTTACAGAGGTTCTCATCATCTTCCAGCTTTCTTCCTCTTTAAAACGTAAAAACAATGTTCAGTCCATTGTGGACACTGCCTTCATGGAGTGGTAGCTGTTCAATTCCACCTTCTTTTCCTCCTCCTAATGTGTACACAAACACAACACAACACACACACACACCACACACACACACACACACACACACACACCAGTAGAGATTTATATCGTACGTGATCCATGAGATCATGAGGAGTTTGAAAATGTTAAGAACAGAGGGACTGATCATAATTTAAGTAAGGTGATTAGGGGTACCTCTATTGAGCATGGTCCTAGTTTTTCTGAAATCCTCGACCTTCCTTCGCCCCCTTATCGTCTCCCCCCCGCACTACCCGTGTTTTCTCCTGTGCCTGCTCACACACTCATTCCAGCTCTAAGAACAGTCAGCCCACATACATTCATTAGTGTTCAATAAACATAAGTAACACGAGTGTGAATTTTTGGATACTCTCTCACTTTGGATTACACCCCAAATCACAAAAGGTTGGGACAGTACGGAAAAATGCAAATTTATCACATGGCCCTTCCAAGTAAAAAGCTGTACTGCTGCCACTTGTGGTAGTGGTATTCAAGTGGTATGGTTTATTCATTATTTAAGTCATTCATTTTCAATCCTTTCTTCCATCCAACTAGCACTTTTACAACAGGTTTTCCTTCAAATGTGTTGTACTTTTTGAATGGGTGTTTAAGGGCAAAGACATGATTCGAATCCTGCAATACGATTCAAAACGTGGCCCCAGCCTGACAGAGGGGATCTTAAAAAAACTCTTTCAAGAAGACAAATCCAACAAGAGTGCCGCAAAAAGGCGTAGCCTGATTCCAGTCAGCCCTGCTTTAAAAAATTGGTATAAAATAAGTATCAACACAATGAAAAAAAGGTTATAAACGGAAAACTTATGTCATTATTTAAAATTATGTGATTTGTTTACAAAGTAATCCTACTCAGAAAATACCTAATTTATTATGGATTCTGCGTGTGTGTAAGAAAGAGAAAGAGAGAGAGAGATCGTCGGTCTTCTTGCTGTAGCAGTTAAGCATCAGCACACCTCCTGTCCTTACAGGCTGATTTCATTCATGACACACCTCATAAACATAACTTAAGTAACATTTACTGTAACCTAGCAAACCGCTAATTGTATACACACACAACCACCAAGCACTTCTTTAAACTACTCAGGTCGATACTAACAACACGAAGGGACTGTGCGCATCGTTAATAGGCAACATTTAGGTGTAGGTATCTGAATTAATGCCAGATAAATGCACAGCTGCGTTAGAAAACAACCAAAAAATTTTTTAAAATTTTTCAAACCAAAAACTGAGAAATGCTAAGCTAAGCTTCAGCTAAACGAATCTTCCCGTTAACATCGTATATAAACATGGTGAAAAAGAGACGCGTGGGGAATTTGATAAACTTACCGAGTTCTCGGTGCCGTTCTGGTCACCCAACCCCGAAAAACGTGTAAAATATAAGTATTACAATAAACACGGACCAGATATTTCTTATCAAAAAGGGTTATTCGCCGCTATTGTGAAAACCACGCGCATGCGGTCGTGTGATTTCGTGGCTGCGATGGCTCGCCTTGCGCATGCTTACTGTTGGTCACACGCGTGTACCCAGTTAGTGAAATACTGGCCATATCAGTTAAGAATAAATCGCTTCTCTTTAGAAATTAACATTGTCTTTTTCTCACACAAACCTATGACATTCCACCAAGTGTTAAATAAACACACCACAGTGTGGACCGAATCAGAGGTGTGCGCTGTTTAAGATGAAACAGGAATGTTGACCGGACATTAACCACAGTAGTTTTAGATACTTTGCACAGTGTTTTATTTTAAACACTAATATGTAATTAAAACACAAACATGAAAACATTAGTACTGTAACGGTACAATATTCTAAACTTTGCATATTTTATAAAACTTGAAACACCGAAAATTAAAAGGAATTTTCAGCCTTTTCAAGATTACGATTCTCTTTTTCTTTCTGTCCTCAGGTGTCGCAAAGGTTTCCTCATGCTAGTTTTCCATAATTTAGGACGTGAAGAAGATGAGACAGATTTTTAGATCCTATTAAAATTCTTAATACTTCAGCCCATTAAAGCAAAAAGACATCCATCGGATGAACGTTAAAACGGCGCATAGTTATAAATGTAAAGACTCAATTGTTTTATGCTAGTGACACGTTATAAGACTGAATTGTTTACCCTTAGTGGACGCGTAGCATTCAACATTAACTGTGACTGAACTGTAAGACATGATTTCATTACTATTATTACCTGTATTATATTAAGGTATTATGTATTATTATTTGTAGTATTTGATGTTACACAAATCAAAAAGCTTCCAAAAAATGTACTATAGACTTTACATTCCTAAACAAAAAAATATGAATAAAAACATATCTAATTTCTATAATCCAAAACAAGGGATTATATATACACAAAAAAACCCTTATTAGTCCATGTTTTAAAAATTTATATAAGAAATAAGACTCAAAACAGACACGGTGGTTAAAGTTTGTGAATGTTTTCGAATTTTCTATATTTCTGCATAAATACAGCCTAAAACATCCATCAGATTTTTACACCTGCCCTAAAAAGTAGACAAAATATGAAACAATTAAAGAAATTAGTCGAAAACTATTATACTTGGTCATTATTTATTGAGAAACTGAGTAGTATATGAAAACGTTGCTCTCAGTATGTGGTATAATCTGCTTGTGCAACATTAGCCAATGTGAGAGAGGGCTTTATTTGCTTCCTAACCCTAACCCAAGCTCTTTTGTTCATACCAGCAGACTTCCACAAACATGTCGTGAAGATCAGTTTCTTACAAATCCCTGTTTTCTAAATACAACAGTGTCCACTCACCTGATTGTCATCCCATTGACTGAAAACACCTAACTGCATTTTCACTTTGAAATTTAGTGCTAATCCTAGAGGTTCACATACTTTAGTCACTCACAGATACAGAATATTGATCATTTTCTTCAATAAAGTAGTAAACACGTATAACTTTTTTTTATTTAATTGGGTTCTCTTTTTGGCAGAAAATTCTAGTGGGCTCACAAACCATGTCTTGTGAGGTGGAAATTAAAGACCACATTTGCAACTCCATGGTCTTTCAGTCACTCCTTATTGTCCCTGTTCCATGCCACACTCTTTTTGCTCTCTCAGGTGCTAGACGCTCCTGGTCTGAAAAGTCATGACACCCCTTGCTGCCAATGCAAACCACAACCCAAACGTCACCTGACCAGAATCAGGTTAGGTACCAGACTGTCTCAGTGATTAGAGTGATGGACAAAATGACTGTTGCGTGAGAAGCCAAGACAGGGGCAGAATAAGAAGCTGGAGCTTTTTTTTTTTTTACTTTACACAATGTTTATAATATAGTTCTCAGGTACTCTGCCCAGCCTCTTCTATTAACACTTTGCACTATCGACAAAGCTTAGCTTTCCCATCACCATCAACTGTGAGAAGTCTAGACAACAAAGCATGACCAAGAAAGCATGACACATTCATGCTGGTTTACTATCTGTCTGAATGTTTGAATCGATGTCTCATGTGATTCTTCTTCACTGTGTTACCCTACAGTTCTTCCCTTTCTAGTAATGCTGTTCGAGTTAGTGCTGCCAGAGTCTCATAGTACACTTGGCACAAATGTGTTCTGTTCATAGTCTTTGCATTCTTAATATCTTTAACTACATATTCTGTTTTCTCTCTGAGCTATTCTTCCAGTACCAGTTCCAGATACCAGTGATGTGGTATCCATCCAAATTACTTAAAAAAATTAAAGGTTCTTGCCTACTCAAGATCTGCAAGTTCTCTGTTGTTATTTCTCCAGCCATGCAGGAACTGACATCATGGATGACGTGTACAGTTTCATAAAGTATCGGGTCAGTTTTGGCAATCAGATACGTCTTGGTGGAGACAGCTGTATTTACACTTGTTTAATATGTGGCTAGCCCTACGATGTATTGGCACACTGTCTAGGGTTGTTCCCACCTTGCACCCTGTGCTGCTGGCTAGGCACTCTGCCACAACCCTGTCCAGGATTAAGCAAATAAGACAGTGAATGAATAAATAGCATGTGGCTACAATGTGTCTCAAGACACCTCCTGAACTGGTTTGTGCAATCAGATTCAAATTGGTTATCAATGGGTCTTTTGGTGCATACACACGCATTTTTATGTGGCTTGTGGCTTATCTGGATAAAATCTTGACACTCAAGACAGATGAAACGGCCTTGTGTAAACATGGTCTATACAGAGACCTGCCTATGTAGAATGAAGGCACCAAGGATGCTCTATATCAACATACTTGACTCAAACCCACAGATGAAAACAGTCAACTGGATGGAATTTTTTTTCATTACTCCAAAAGCACAATTAATGAATTTGTTTAAGGTCTTAAAACAACATAGAAATGGCTTAAAACAAAGACAACAAATCATTCTTTTTACAATTATTTTAATCAATTATGTAACTATGGCTAAAAGTCAGTTTCAATATGATTTCTAAACCAAACAAAAATCTGACTGAACTTTGACGTGGTACTTTCAAGTTAGCCATGCAGCTTAGAATAACATCAGAAAGAACATCTGCACAGAGGTACATTAAAAGATTATCACGTACAGGTTGTATAAACACAACTGTTTGAGTGATATAGGAAAATATGTTACAGTTCCGGTACCATACAACAGAGGGATCAGGATGGTAGTTCAAATTCTCTGTCTGTGTCCCTCTTATGTGTCAGTGTGGTCTGAAATGAGATGCACTTGGATGGTAATTATTCCTGTGACTAAATTTAAGCTGACAGAATGAGAAACAGAGAAAGGGACAGCTTTATGCTCACTTGTTAGCCCCCACTTTGCTACCTTTTGTTTTATACTCATTGACAAAAAAATCCCGCACACAGATAGAAATGTCGGATTGCTGCAAAAACTCAGCATGCACTTATGTTTCAGGCAGATATGTAAATGATTACAGGTGTGGTCTGATTGGACACTGGGTCTTGCCTCAAGGGGGTGTAAAAGTGCTTCCCCCGCTGCCCTATAAAACGAGGCTACTTTTGGGTAGTGTACCTCTTGGTGAGAGATCACTGACTGCTAGACATGCCTCTACAACACACTCGAAGACATTCTGCTCAGTTGACAGTCTTTGAGAGGGGCCGCATCACTGGACTGAGAGAAGCAGGAAGATAGTTTCAAAGAACTGCCATCTAGGCAGTTCAGACTATTAGGTGGTGTTGGGAGCAGTGATTTCATGAGGGTGCACACACACATAGCTCCAGACAGAGCACCAGTAGAAAGGACGATAATTTGTTGTCACGGTGCCCACTACGTGTCCTGCCATTGACAGTCAACCACCGCTATCTGCGTTTGCAGTGGTGTATCGACTTTAGTGACAAATTCAGATTTTGTTTGGAATCCGATGACAGTCAGGTTCAAATATGGAGGCTTTGTGGTGAGTGCTTCAATCCTGTCCAACTGCTGGTGTGATGATCTGGGGAGCCATTGAACACAACAGCTGGTCACCCCTAGTAGTGATACAAGGGACACTAACAACTCAGTGATACGTGCGGTATATCCTGAGACCATACGTTTTCGGGCAGCCACAGCATTTTTCAGCAGGATAATGTTCGCCCAAGCACAGAAATGGATTCCCAGGAATGTAGCAGTTTATTGCCATTCGAGCATTTATGGGACCAGGTGGGATGCCAGCTTCAGCAACCTGTGAGTGTGCAGGATCTACAAGCCCAGCTGCAACATCTGTGGGCAAATGTGCCGCAGGATACCATAGGGAACCTGTATGCATCTATGCCCAACCATATCTCATCTTGTATCTAGGCTAGAGGCAGCCCAACAGGGTACTAGAGCCTCCTCCTTTCAACTGTACAATTTCCCCCAATAAACCTATTCTTTTGCTCTAATATTGTAATCACTTACATATATCATCATTACAATCACACATATAACATTTCATTTGATAACAGCTCCTTCTTACTGAGTTTTTTTTTTGTCAATGAATGTACATTTGAGTTCATATTCTTACGAGTGTAGTGTATGGTGTCTGTCATTGTGTTATTGTTAGTGTACATGCTGTGGGTTCATGTACTTGTTACACTTCCCTGTATCAGTCTTGCCCTGGTATGTGTTCCAATTAATTTACCCCTCGACCCTCAACTATTCTGCCACTCAACCCTAGACTGATGCCATTTTAAATTGAGCCTGATAAAGAAATTAGTGTCTTACTAAGTGTAGCTACTTCAGGTCCGAAAAATACATTTGTTGCTGGTCCTGTTGGTAGGGGAACAGAGGTTGAAACAACACTACATTATTAATCAGTCTATGTCACTTATAATTTACACTGCATGTGTATTTGTGAGTAGAATAGGATCTGCATTTTTGCTATCACACTCTGAGGGCTTATATGGAGATCACTTTGTCGTCGTCGTCGTCGTCACACTTTTCTCTCAATCTGAGCAGTGATTGCAGCTTCTCATTTGTGTGAACATTCTGATGACGATGGAGATATTTCTGATGAGTAAAGCTCTTCCCACACTCGGTGCAGTGATATGGTTTCTCACCCGTGTGAATGCGCTGGTGTTTTACAACATGGTTCTTCACAGTAAAACTCTTGCCACACTGTGTGCAATGATATGGTTTCTCTCCTGTATGAATGCGCTGGTGTGTTAGAAGATGACTTTGCTGGGTAAACCTCTTCCCACACTCTAAGCAGTAATAAGGCTTTTCTCCTGTATGAACTCGCTCATGTAGTCGGAGATGATTCTGGACAGTAAAGCCCTTCCCACACTGTGAACAATGGTATGGTTTCTCTCCTGTGTGAATGCGCTGGTGTGTTTTGAAATGACTGCTATGTCTAAAACTCTTCCCACATTGTGAGCAGTGATAGGGCTTTTCTCCAGTGTGAACACGCTGGTGCGTTTGGAGGTCTCTCTGTCGAATAAAACTCTTCCCGCACCATGAACAGTGGTACGGTTTCTCTCCGGTGTGAATGCGGTGGTGCATTTGGAGATTACTCTGTTGAGAAAAACTTTTCCCACACTCTGAACAGTGATATGGTTTCTCTCCTGTGTGGATGCGCTGATGTGTTTGGAAATGACTTTGCTTTGTAAACCTTTTCCCACACTGTGAACAATGGTATGGTTTCTCTCCTGTGTGAATGCGCTGGTGTGTTTTGAAATGACTGCTATGTCTAAAACTCTTCCCACATTGTGAGCAGTGATAGGGCTTTTCTCCAGTGTGAACACACTGGTGCGTTTGGAGGTCTCTCTGTCGAATAAAACTCTTCCCGCACCATGAACAGTGATATGGTTTCTCTCCTGTGTGAATGCACTGATGTGTTTGGAAATGACTATGCTTTGTAAACCTTTTCCCACACTGTGAGCAGTAATATGGTTTCTCTCCTGTGTGAATGCACTGGTGTTTCATGAACTGACTCTGCTTTTTAAATCTCTTTCCACACTTTGAACAGTGATACAGTTTATTGACTGTGTGAAGACGCAGGTGTGTTTGGAGATCTCTCCTTCGAGTAAAACTCTTTCCACACTCTAAGCACTGAATTCCATCAGAGGTGTTAGTACTGAGAGTACCAGGGGAAGTCTGTGGGATTCTTATGGGAATCACGGTCTCATATTTAATCTCTCCTGATTTCAGCAGGGTTTCATTTTCCTCACGGTGGCATCTCCTGATGTGATTGTGGAGATGATACTGAGTCGTACAGGAGTGTGGACACAGGGTGCAGAAGAAGACTTGGGCATCCTTGCTTTCTATAGCAGAAAATGAAAACAGAAATAGCAAACCATATGCAAACTATATAGTTGATTTAAACAGCCAAAGCATTATGTTTAAATGTTTCAAATATTGCAATAACTTTACAATTTTCTATATTTGTACAATGACCTAAAACATTTTCACACAAGTCCAAAAAGTAGATAAATAGAACACAATTAAACAAATGAGACCCATAACTCTCTTCAGTTACTAAATGAATGGGATTAGAAGACAATGAAAGTTTGCTCTGTGGTCACACTAAAAGAAAGTGCATACTGACCACGCTACTGCTGCACAGAGAGGATCCGATAGAATAGCTTATAAAGTTTAGGACATCAGCTACTATTACATATTAATAGCTGGTCTCTAATAAATGTGAGCAATTACATGCATCAAATGTCAAGCGTATTTCTAGAGGGAAGTTTTAGAGCATTATTCTTCCTACAGTCATACACCATGAGGCCATGAGAAATGAGACCTGGTTGCAGCTATACTGAGTTGTAGATTTCCAGAATGACGTTATTTTACAAAATGGAGTAAGGTGGCTTGCTATGCATTTTGTTTTAGAGGGCTGAACAGATGCAATAATGCTAACTGCAAATGGCAATGGGTTAGGTCCATGTTGTAGAAAGCAACAGAAATAGTACTGAAGGAAAAAATCCTAGAACCAAGTAAATAGCATACAGATGCAGATCATGGATGGTTTTCATTAGCTTGTTTTGCAGTTTTGTATGCATCTGACAGAAAACTTATCTTCAACTCCACTTCTGTCCAACATACCACAAGAAAGTAATGTCTGACCTGGTCTAAGAAGCCTAATACAATAAAGAAAATCAGATTTGGACCTTACCATTTGCGGAGCACTTTTTGTTCCACAGGTTGTTGAAAGTAATGCTACCATTTTTGACATATTCCTCTGCATACCACACCAAAAGCTCCTGTCCTGGTTTGATGGGTCGACAAGAACGATAGAGAATCCCCCCTCGATACTGGAAGCCCACCAGGTTCTGCTCTTCATCATCACCAGCACAATTCACATACCTGAGAGAATCAGGGGGACATGACAAGAAAGCAACAAAAGATCGAAATGCTTTAAAAGTGAAGGACACAAAAAACATCAATCAGTATGAAGATGACGGAAACCAACTAATTAACAGTCTTCCTCACCTCATCCAGTTAGCATGTGTCTCCTTCGTGGCATCTATGAATTCCTCACACTGTCCTCTACTGAATATCTGCACAAAAAACACATCATTATACACTTACAATGTTTCCATAACTGCATCTCAAAGTCCGTAGCTATCACATCTATACGTCAGTACTTTATCAGTATCAATATCAGCTGCTATTCAGAACTCTGTTGTCGGTAATGAAAGTATTCAGTGCATTTCATTATTTGCACAAAATGAAAGAGGAGACTAACAATTTTACAGTAGGGCACAATCTTGCTTCCAAACTAGATGGAACACAGTACATTGTATTATTGTTGATCTACTATAATAAAAACAAATAATAAGTTGTACTTACATATCACCTTTATCAAACCCAAGGTCGCTTACAATTAAAAGAGAGAAAATTTCACAGTGGAGGTACACTGGAAGAATGGAAGTGTGTTTGGAAAAGAAATGTCTTTAACAAAGACTTGAAGGTGGAAAGAGAGGTACAGTTGCAAATATATAGGAGCAATCAGTTTCAGAGGCTGGGAGCCTCTAAAATACCTGCCACCCACAGTAAAGGGACAAGCAGTGGGGACTGTGAGTAGCCCAATGTCAGAAGATCTGAGGGGACGGGCATGGGTGTAGAGATGGAGTATCCTTGAGATAAGCTGGTGATAGACCATGAAGGAATTTAAATGTGAAAAGCAGAATTTTGTATTTTATGCGAGAACAGACTGGCAACCAATAAAGCTGATATAGCATTGGGGTGGTGTGAGCCGATCTCTTCTTATATGTGAAGACTCTTGCTGCAGCATTTTGTATGTATTAATGGATACATGGAAGGATGGAATGGAAGGAGAGTAAATAAAGAATTATAGTAATAAAGATGGGAAAAAATGAAGGTATGAACCAGTGTTTTGGCATCATTCATAACTGTCAGTGGCCAGAGGCCAGAAATATTATGTAAAGGAAAGAAAGCAGGTTTTGTTACCGATTTGAAGTGATCCTCACATCACAGTAAAACAGAATGCATTATATGCAAATCATATTAACACTATTTGATTGAAAAATCATACAAAAGACAACATATCGAATGTTAAAACTAAGAAATGCTAATGTTTGAAAAACATGCCCAAATTGAATATGGTGTCAGCAGCACATTTCTAAAAAGTTGGAACAGTGTACCCCTGCATTCCACTTTCACAAAACTCTGTGTCTGGGAACTGAGGATACCAACTGCTGTAGTAACAAGTTTGCACAGCTCTTGCTTTATATAGGATTTCAGTCATTTTACAGTTCTGGGTTTCCTTTGCCATACTTCACATTTCATAATGCACTAAATGATTTCAATGGGTGACAGGCCTGAACTGCAGGCAGGCCAGTTTAGCACCTGCACTCTTCTCCTACAGAGCCATGTTTTTGTAATATGTGCAGAATGTAATTTGCCATTGTCTTGCTGAAATAAGCAAGGAATTCCCTGGGGAAAAACGTCATCTGGATACCAGCATATGTTGCTCCAAAACCTATAAACCTATACAGTATATGAATAAAAAAATGGTGATATTCAGGCCAAGTGCACTAACGCATACCCATAGCATTAAGGATGCTGAATTTTGAAGTGAGCGTTAACCAAGTCAATAAACCTTCTCAGTTTCAAAATATGATATGTTGTCTTTGTACTATTACCAATTAAATATAGGGTTCAAATAATATGTTCATCACTGAATTCTGTTTTATTTACATTTTGCACAATGCAATTTAACATTTCTAATCTATTTATAGTGAATGTTTGGGAAATGAACTCACCACCCAGGAGTATCCACTGTTCTCGGCTTCCTCTTTATCCACCAGTTCTCCCTGGTAGGGCCCAAAGTGAGTACCAACTGGAATAGTGTCTCCATTATTAAACACTCCCAGACCTGCACCAGGAATATCAGACTGTCGAACCTCTAGACCAGGTGGAAGGGTTTGTTTGGCTCTGTCAGAAACCCCCATGGGAACAGGAGTATCAGAGATGAAGAGAGCAGGACCATGAACTTCACACTTGTTAAAGAAGAAAGATCCACACTCCTCACAGTCTGGAAACAGAGGAAACAACTAAATAAAATGATTACCAAATATTGATTTACACACATAAGAATACAACTCTTCTCCAACTCACAGTACAGTGGATGTGGAATGTTTGTGAACCCTTTATAAATGTTTATATTTCTGTATAAATGTGACCTTACATGTAACTGGAAAATGTTATTCTGTTTTTGAAAATTGTACAGATGCTGTTTCAGCCTAATTGTGATGGAATGTTTTGTCTACCCAATGTATTTTTTTTAGCACGTGTGAGCATGTGATCATGTATACCAAATTCCATGTGGTTGGGGTGATCCTTCTGTCAATTAGGTGATCCATACCACTCCCATTAATGATCAACAGACAGTGCCAATGATTAGACCAGTCAGGAGAGGCTTCTCAGGGATCTCCCGCAAATTTGGGAATTTGGAACACACCAGTAAGTCACAAGATGTCTAAAAAGATGGACTCCACCAATCCACAGTCAAACAGATTCTGCACAAATGGAGGAAAATCAAAAACTCTGTTACCTCCCCAAGGAGTGGTCGACCAACAAAGATCACTCCAAGAGCAAGGTATGTAATAACCCACAAGGTCATAAAGGAACCCAGGGTTACTTCTAAGCAACTAAAGGCCTCTTTCAAACTGGCCAGTGTAAATGTTCATAAATAAAACATCAGTACAACACTGAACATCCTGTTATGGATGGGTGGGTTTCATAGAAAAAGGCACTGCTCTCCAAAAATAACATTGCTGCCAATCTGCAGTTTGCTAAAGATTTTGTGGACAAACCAGAGGGCTAGTGTAAAAACCGAGCTGTGGACGGATGAACCAACTAGAACATTTTGGGTTTACATTAGACCTATGTTAGGAGAGTTTGGAGAACAGGAAACCCTGCATGAGAACCTTATTCCTTCTGTGAAACGTGGTGTTTGTAGTATTTATGGTTTTGGGCCCGGTTCAAATGGCTTACCATCATTATGGTTCTGACTAATACCATAAAATTCTACAGGTAAATATCATGACTTCTTTCCATCTACTGTCAGGACAAGAAATTTCACAACAATTGACCGACAACACACGTCGTTCTACAAAACAATCATGAAGAAGCAAGAAAAGCTAAGTTTTGGAAAGGCCCCTCAAAGTTCTGAAATTTACCCACATAAATGGCTGTGAAGCCGGAACAATTAGTTTCAGGCAACATACCGACCAACATCCAAGAGTTGAAGCTGTTGTGTACAGAGAAAACAAGTGGGTCACACCAGTTACTGAAAGCAAACGTACACATACTATCACTGCTCACAGATGTACTGGATAACTTTCCTCAATAAATAAATAACCCAGTACAGGTATGCGTCATTTAACAACCACATTACATTCAGTGAAACAGGTTGCTGATTGAAATGGTAATTGACCAGACATTTTCATAGTTACCTAGTCTCTTTATGCTACTGTAATGTAAATATAAAGGGTATTTTCACAAGAAAACTGTGAAAACAATACATAAATGTGTCAGATACCACTGAAAACAAGTGAATGCTACCATCTACGCAGCATTTGAAGCCTAAACTGTTATACACATCACTCTCTCCAGGAAATAACACGGTGGTCCTTCAGTTACAAACACACATTAATGATCACACACACTGTAGAACCAAAATATAATGCGCATGATGGAATATAAACATACGTACACATACCTCACTGGCTACACACAACCAAGAGGGAATGAGTCCACTTGATGAAACACTAATTTCCAAAACAGCCAATGCAGTGTCACCTTTTAAACACCATGTACAGTGGTGCTTAAAAGTTTGTGAACCCTTTAAAACGTTCTATATTTCGGCATAAATATGACTAAAACATCATCAGATTTTGCCACACAAGTCCTAAAAGTATATAAGAGCCAGTTAAACAAATTGAAACAAAAATATTATACTTGGTCATTTATTTAATTGAGAAAACTGATCCAATATTACATATTAGTGATGGCAAATTATGTGAACCTTTGATTTCAGCATCTGCTGTGACCCCCCCCCTGTGCAGCAAGAACTGCAACTAAATGTTTCCTGTTAACTGTTTGAATCAGTCCCTGCACCCTCTTTGGAGAACTTAGCCATTCCCCTTACAACGCTTCAACTCTGGGATGTTGGTGGGTTTCCTCACATTTAACTGCTCACTTCAGGTCCTTCCACAACATTTCGATTGGATTAAGTCAGTACTTTGACTTGACCATTCCAAAACATTAAACTTTTTTTTTTTTATTCTTCTTTAACCATTCTTTATAGACCGACTTTGTGGCTTCGGTCATTGTCTTGCTGCATGACCCACCTTCTCTTGAGATTCAGTTCATGGACTGATGTCCTGACATTTTCCTTTAAAATTCTCTGATATAATTCAAAATTCATTGTTCCATCAATGATGGCAAGCCATCCTAGCCCAGATGCAGCAAAACAGGCCCAAACCATGATACTACCACCACCATGTTTCACAGATGGGATAAGGTTCTTATGCCTTCTGGCTTGTCCACGTGATCTTTAACAAACTGCAGACAAGCAGCAATGTTCTTTTTGGAAAGCAGTAGCTTTCTCCGTGCAACCCTGCCATGCACACCATTGTTGTTCATTGTTCTTCTTCTCATGAACGTTAATATTAGCCAATGTGAGAGGTCTTCAGTTGCTTAGCAGTTACCCTGGGATCCTTTGTGATCTCGCCAACTATTACACGCCTTGCTCTTGGAGTGATCTTTGTTGGTTGACCTCTCCTGGGAAGGGTAACAATGGTCTTGAATTGCCTATATTTCTACACAGTCTGTCTGACTGTGGATTGTTGGAGTCCAAACTCTTTAGAGATGGTTTTGTAACCTTTTCCAGCCTGATGAGCATCAGCAACTCTTTCTGAGGTCTTCACAAATCTCTTTTGTTCATGCCATGATCCACTTAGACGGACATGTGTTGTGAAGAGCAGACTTTGATAGATCGCTGTTTTTTTAATAAAACAGAGTGGCCACTCACACCTGATTATCATCCCATTGATTGAAAACATGTGACTCTAATTTAACCTTCCCACTCACTAATATGTAATATTCAATCCTTTTCCTCAATAAATAAATGACCAAGTATAATATTTTTGTCTCATTTGTTTAACGGGGTTCTCTTTATGTACTTTTAGGACTTGTGTAAAAATCTGATGAGGGTTCACAAACTTTCAAGCACCACTGTAGGTAACTTCAACACAGCACTAGCTTGTGATTTCACAGTTGTCTAATGTCTCGACTGTTTAACTGCATTCTCTTGATCTACTTTTAGTACTGATATGATGTTTTAGGTTATATTTATGCAGAAATATACACAACTCTAAAGGGTTTATAAACGTTCAAGCATCATTGTATACTTCTGGGCAAAAAAGGGCCAAACCTAAAACTACAACAGTTAAATAAAACAGATTAGTTTTGAAATAATGTCCTGTTATCTTACAGAGGTTCTCATGATTTTCAGGATCTTCCTCTTTAATGTAGACAATGTTCAGTCCATTGTGGACGTTGTGGCTAGTCAGTTCCACCGTCTTTTCCTCCTATTGAGATTGATCAGATGATGAAGAGTTCGGTCAGGATAAAGTAAGAACAGAAGCTGATTATAATATGAGGAAGGTGAACAAGGTACCTCTGGTGAGCAAGGCTCCATGGTTTCTTGTGACAGGTATGAAGCTGATTTAATGCAGTTTCTCCTCACACAGCCGCCAAGGGGAGAAGTTCACAATAAGCCCAGCCATTCCATAAAACAGATTCTAATATACTGAGTGACAAAACGTGCATATGATACACTTCTGCAAACCCTTTGTTATGCTAACTCAGTCAAACAGCTAAGCTACAAGCTTCAGTGGAACTTACCTTGTGTGTTTAAAGCAGAACGACGTCAAACCACTTCAGATACAAAATATATTAATCTTTTATTTACCTCCATCAGATCAAACCGATAGTAAATCAAGGCATATTTCATATGCACACGCTTCTTCTTCCTATTTTTGATTGAAGTGTAGTCAGTGCCCTTACTCTGAAGGATGCATTACCACCACCTACTGGACTGCACTATGTTTACCCTTAAATATAACCCATATACTGTATGTGTGCACTGCCACTTCTGTCAAGCTCTGTTCGTGTTTTCTTTTTACTTAACGCCTCAGAGGACCTTTTAGGGAATCAGTAATAACACAATTTAACATTTTTCACTGGTTTTATAAGCAAACCTTTATATGGGATTCTAGTACGTGCACGCCATATACATAATAACAACCATTGGAAAGTCAAATCTGTTCATAAATCTATACAAAATAAAATGACAAAAACTACAAACAAGAGATAAGTTTTGCTGTTTTTCTCAGCAGGAATATAATTAATAAACCCTGCGTTTTGCATATTTTATATTTCTGATTGCAGTTGCTCTTGTTAGCATAAACAGCACAACTCCGTGACAGTTCACTAGTAAAATATGTTCGCTCCTTGGATAAAAGATTCATGGTCGCATCTGTTCAGTATTAACATGAGTAACCCCAGTGGTTGGCGCGGAAACAACACGACGGTGTATTTTACTGTGGTTCGTGGTTCCAAACCAGCAGCATCTGAGTGTAGGAAACAAACAGTGTTGGACAGTAACTAAGTAAACGGAATTCTGTACTGTGCTTGAGTAGTTTTTTTCGTGCATCTTTACTGAAGTATTTCAGTTTGTGTTACTTTTTACTTTGACTCTACTACATTTCAAAGTCAAATATCTTACTTTTTACTCCACTACATTAATTGAAATTTGTCATTCCTTTAGGCTTGTGTGCAGAACCCAAGTTCGTTTCAGCTTGAGGTCACAAACAGATGGCCGGACATTCTCCTTCAGGATTTTTTGGTAGATATCATAATTCATAGTTCCATTTATTACAGCAAGTCTTTCAGGTCCTGAAGCAGCAAAACAGAAAATCACACTACCATCACACTACCATCACCATATTTCACTGTTGGTATAATGTTCTTTTTCTGAAATGCTGTGTTACCTTTACACCAGATGTAATGGGACACACCTTCCAAAGAGTTCAGAGAATGTTTTGTGAAAAGTCTTGAGGATCATCAAGATGTGTTCTGGAAAAATTGAGACGAACTTTAATGTTCTTTTTGCTTAGCACTGGTTTTCGTCTTGGAACTCTGCCATGCAGGCCATTTTTGCCCAGTCTCTTTCTTATGGTGGAGGCATGAACACTGACCTTAACTGAGGCACGTGAGGTCTGCAGTTCTTTGGATGTTGTTGTGGGGTCTTTTGTGACCTCTTGGATGAGTCGTCAGCTGCGCTCTTGGGGTAATTTTGGTCGGGTAATGGCCACTCATGGGAAGGTTCACAACTGTTCCATGTCTCTTCTTCGCCATTTGTGGATATGGCTCTCACTGTGGTTTGCTGGAGTCCCAAAGGTTTTGGAAATGGCTTTATAACCCTTTCCAGACTGATACATCTCAATTACTTTTTTTCTCAATTGTTCCTGAATTTTCTTTGGACTCTCGGCATGATGTTGTAGCTTTTAAGGATCTTCTTGTGTACTTCACTTTCGTCAGACAGGTCCTATTTATGCGATGTCCTGATTGAACAGGTGTGGCAAATAATCAGGCCTGGGTGTGGCTAGAGACAGTGAAACCCAGGTGTGATAAACCATAGTCAAGTTATGTTTTTTAACAAGGGGGGGTGTGGAGGGGGGGTAATGTATTGATTTGGATTTTACTCTCCCCTTAATAATAACACCTTCATTCATCTAAAACTAAAAATGGATTTTGTGTTTAACTTTGTTGTTGGTCTTTGACTAATATTTAAATTGGTTTGATGTTCCGAAACCACTGTATGTCTAGATGCTTAAACTAAAGCTGCTTTTAACTAGAGCAACTAAATAAAAACTGACTGACTGTTCCTCATCTATATTGTTTGACTTTCAGAATGTATTACGGCACAATTGTTAAACACCCAAGAGGAGTTGGAGGTGAGCTGTGTTGAAGGTGAACTATATTTCAGCAAGAAGATGTAGAATTTAATAACTTGTACACCTCCACTGCCTTGACTGCCTAAAGACCTTTGGTTGGACTTTATTTGCCACAAAGTTACAAACTCTACAAGACTTCTGTAGATGCCCTGTGGTATTTTGCACCATGATGTTAAGAGTAGAGTTCTGTTGTGAAGTTAAGCTGCTGCAGACTAGACTTTTCAGTTCAGCTCATCTTTCAGACACTCCTTTTTCAAGTGCAACTTACAAAAAGGGCAACTAGCTTTAAAAGCAACAACAAAAAATCAGTTAGTACACAATAACAGATACACTAGAAATAAATGCTGGTTTACACAACCACTTCTTGAATATGCCGATTAAAAAACAACAACAACTATTACAATACACCCTACATCATCAATAAACCCTAAATGTATTAAAAAAGAGACAAAAACAAATAATACCAAGGACTAGAAAAGTGTAGAAAACAGATGTTATTCAAAATCTTGCAGAGTTGTTAGAGCTTATTCTTTAGACCTATTTGGAAAAAAGGGCATTTGGACACTGTGCACTTGGATTATAGGTGGATGTTTATTTAATTACTCAAGCCAGATTCCAGGACACTGTTGTCATAAGTCTTAGGAGCATGCTTAGATCTTAAAAGGACATGTCCTGATGTCAAAAACTAGACAATGTGGTACACAGACAATGTGAAGCAAAACACTTCCAGGACCAGAACACAAGAGGAGGAGTTTTGAATTTAATCATAACTGCTGCTGGAATCCAGGGAAATGATTTCAGTCCAGAAGTAACAAGACCATAAAAACTCAAGTCACCAACCCTGACTGAACAGGGTAATGCATTTTCAGATCGGGTTTTGCAAATTGTCAATGATCCCTCATTCTGTGAGCAGGGAAGTTTTAATGCTTATTCCCAACTCATCAATTTAACTGGTGAGACAAAGAAAAATAATAATTATAAATAATAATTATAAATCATGGCAAGGGATTCCATCACAATTCACATTAAAAACCAGTATATACAGTGGTGCTGTGAAACTTTCCATATTTCTGTATAACTACAACCTAAAACAATTTTCACACAACTCCTAAAATTAGATACACAAAACCAAAGTTAAACAAATGAGACAAAATGACACTTGTTAATTTTGCTCATTTAGTTGGCCCGACGAAGACCTGTGGTTTCTGAAAGCAATCCCTGCATGATATTCTGCTTTTTTTGGTGCACATTTTCTCTTGTATGCAGAAAGACAATGACCATAAGCACACAAGTCATTCTTCCATAGAATGGTTAAAGAAGAATAAAGTTAATGTTTTGGAATGGCCAAGTCAAAGTCTTGACCTTAATTCAATAAAAACGGTTGTGGAGGAACCTGAAGCGAGCAATTTATGAGAACCAAGACATGTGCAGAGGAGGGATAGTGGATATATTGGTAGGAGGATGTTGGAGATGGAGCTGCTAGGCAAGAGACGGAGAGGAAGACCAAAGAGGAGTTATATGGTTGTGGTAAATGAAGATATGTAGGGACTTGGGGTGAGAGTAGAGGATGTGGAGGACAGGGTGAGGTGGAAAAGTTTAACTCGCTGTGACGACCCCTGATAAAGGGAGAAGCCGAAAGAAGAAGAAGAAGAAGAAGAAGAAGAAGAAGAAGAAGAAGAAGAAGAAGCAACAACCCAGAGGTGAAGCTGTTTTGTACAGAAGAATGCTCAAAAATTCATTCAAGTCGATGTGCAGGACTGATAAGCAGCATAAGGTGATCATAGCATACAATGAAAACAATGGTTCACATACTTATACCCCTCACATATATGTAATACCAGATAATTTTCCTCAATACATGTGTTTAACAGGGTTGACTTTATCTACTTTTGCGACTTGATGTTTTAGGTTATATTTAGGCATGAAAATTCTAGAGAGTTCACAAACTTTCAACCACCACTGTACATAAATGTCGTGACTAGTTTATATAAATAATCCCCTAAATGAACAGTAAGAATATGCACGAGCCAAGATGTTAAGACAACGTGCCTAATATGCTCTTGCTCCGGCATGCTAAATCAGATCTCACCCACTGAGGCACGAACTCTGCAAGACCTCTGAAGACGCTCTATGGTATTTGGCACTACTACGTTAGAAGTAGATCCTGTAAGTTGCGAGAGAAAGAGATGCTGCAGATCAGATTGTTGTTTCAGAACATCTCTCTGAAACTCTGAAGTTGGAGGTCAGGGCAACATCTTTATCTTTTTGTCATGTTCCTCAAACTATTCCTGGGCAACACGTACAGTGTTTATTGATTGTTTAGTTGGTTTATTTAATATCACTTTCAGAGTCAAGGGCTAATTAACAACAGACACAAAGTTACATCAATACACAAGGTTACATCAAAACTTGTCAAACATACTCAGACTGGGTCAATTTACCGTAATCAATTAACCTAATGCATGCATAATGAATTCAGGAAGAGTCCAAGGTCATGACTTTGAACAGGGGACGCTGGATGAAGGCGACCGCACTAACAACTGCACCACCATGTCGCCCACATGTACAGTGTAGCAATACACATTATCCTGCTGAAAGACACCAGTGCTATTAGGGAATACCATGCCATTGAAGGGATCCTGCCATCCTGAGCCACATATTAGTTTTGCCACAAGTTTTATGGCCTTCCTAATGCAATCCTCTCCATTTATCTGAGCTTGGGACTGGCACTATGAGCATCCTCTACACTCCGAGTGGCTGGGACCTGTTCCGTATATGTACCACCCAACCTACATGTTGCAAGCCCCACCCAGGATTTGAACCCTGACCCTTAGACATCGCTGTTTCCAACAGCTACTGCTACTCAGTGTTTAGGTAGGTGTTAAATTACTGAGAGTGTTTATATGCACTTAATAATCCAATAACTGCAGAAAATCTAATTTTATCAGTATTTCGATCAGAGTATACATGCACTTGAGTAATCAGATAATGGGAAACCTCCGGGTTTACACATGAGTCAGGTAGTAATAGGATTTCTTTGCAACCAGCCAATAATCTCACAGAAAAATGTGACACGAACTTCAAAACTGAATACAGTGGTACCCGGGTTCTCGTTGTTAATGTGTTCCAGAAGGTTTGTCGAGAACCGAAAACAACAAGTACCAAGCAAGTTTTTGCTGTAAGGAATAATGTAAATAAATTTAATCCATGCCAGACCCCCAGAAAACCCACACTGTATAAGGTATTGTATGCATTGCTGGAGTTGTATTGTACAGGTGCTCCCTGATTTATGAAGGGGATATGTACCGACAAATCCAACAGTTAAATGGATCATTAACCAATGACTTTAACGAGTGTTTGTTAGAGCGACATATAGTGTATCATAGCGGAGACATGGAAAGGACACTATGATAAGTAAGTTAATGTTTAAAGCACCTAGTGTTGAAAAATATAATGTAATTTAGTGAGTAATGGATTGAAAGTGAAAAGTAAAAGCAATTCACATACTATTGATGAAGTCAGGGCCCTACCATAGCTACTAAACTAACTGCAGCCTGTGTTCTTCAGCATTCAGTTCCTGTTTTTTTTCAGTTGGCTCTTGTAAGTAAACATTTAGGAACAATGGAGATTTATTTGCACTAAGAATACAGTCCTGTAGATGTAAAAACAAAGAAAAACATGATAAACACAGCAGAGTTCTTGAACCTGAATCACTGAATCACTGTGTACTGAATCGTGACTCATGAATCAAGTTTCGGCTGAAATGAGTGGCATGGCTCGACTCATACAAGTTTAAGCAAGTGCACCAAGTACTGGGCAACCGACGAAAACCATGACAAATTTTTCTAATGAAAATGCTTTGAGGTACCACCGAGGTACCACTGTACTTGCACTTGAGTATTCAGACAATGGGAAACCTCCTAGTTTACATGACTCAGGTAATAATCGTACTTCTATTTTTCAACCAGCCACTAATCTCTCAGAAATATGTGACGAAAACTTCAAAATCTAATATTAAATAATTTTTTTTCCAAATATATACTGCGTTTCAGAGTCTCCAAACAATTCTGTGGCACGTTTAATTCCAGGGTTGCCAGATCCCGTGAGAAAAAAAAATTGGCACAGTCAATGGAATAAGAGCACATCTGGCCATAATGATTTGGACCTTGTTAAAATTGCTCAGGTCTTTGCCCATTTCTCCTGCATCCAACCACATCGACTATAAGAACCGACTGTTCACTTACCGTCTAATATACTGTAGGCATCAACATTTGTTGCCATAATGAGATAATCAACATTATTCTTGTCATCTATGAATCATCAAAATATTTTGAGTCATCAGCGTAATTCATTGATGATTTTACAGATTCCCGTCAAGACCTAATGTCCCTGTGTGGTTACATCGGTGGGTCTTAAACGCACATGAATAATTAAAGTTCTGTCCACATGCCAAGCAGGAATGCTTCTTATCACCTACGCGCTGGTGTCGTCTGAGGCTACTCTTTCGAGTAAAACTTTCCCCACACTCTGAGCACCGATACGGCTTTTCTCCTGTGTGGATACGCTGGTGTTTTTGGAGATGGCTTTGCTGGGTAAAACTATTTCCGCACTGTAAGCAGTGATACGGTTTCTCTCCGGTGTGAATGCGTTGGTGTGACTGGAGAGAATTGTGGTGAGCAAAGCTCTTCTCGCACCACGAACAGTGATACGGCTTGACTCCGGTGTGAATGCGCTGGTGTACTAGGAGGTCACTCTGTTGAGTAAAACTCTTCCCGCATTGTGAGCAGTGATAGGGTTTCTCTCCTGTATGGATGTGCTGATGTCGCTGAAGGCTTTTCTGTTGCGTAAAGCTCTTCCCGCACTCTAAACACTGATATGGTTTCTCTCCAGTGTGAATGCGCTGGTGGTTCTGCAGCGTACTCTGCTGTGTAAAACTCTTTCCACACTGTGAGCAGTAATATGGTTTCTCTCCCGTGTGAACCCGCTCGTGTTTTTGGAGTGTACTCTGCTGAGTAAATCTCTTCTCACACTGTGTGCACTGATACAGCTTTTCTCCTGTGTGAATGCGCTGGTGGATTTTAAGATGATTCTGGACAGTAAATCTCTTCCCACACACTGGACACTCATAGGGTTTCTCTCCTGTATGAATACGTTGATGTGCCTGGAGGTGACTCTGGCGAGTAAAACTCTTCCCGCACTCTAAACACTGAATTTCTTTCTGCTTTGGTCCATGAGACGCGTCAGTACTCAGAGCACCGGCGGACGTTTGAGGATTACCGCACCTTCTTGTGGAAATCAGAGTCTCATATTTAATCTCTCCTGATTTCAGGAGTCTTTCATATTCCTCATGGTGGCATCTCCTGATGTGGTTGTAGAGGTAAATGTGGGTGGTGTATGAAAGAGGACACACAGTGCAGGAGAAGACTTGCATCCGGGCAGCATTTCTTTCTGGAATAATAAAAACAAAACATAATGTAAGTCTACAGTGTCACTGAGCCAGTAACACAAATGCTAGGGCTGTGCTTAAAAAAAAAAATAAAAAAAAAATAAAAATAAATAAATAAATAAATAAAGAATATCGATATAGCAATATATCACAATATTTATTTTCATCAAATACTACATCGACTTTCAGCTAAAAAATTTCGATTTTTTTTAAGGAAGAAAAAACATTTGAAATGGGGTGTAAACGACAATCTCCGCTCCTGTAGAGGTCAGTAGATCCTGTAGATACAGTGGTTTGTCAGCTGAATTATCAATGCGATGTGATGTATTAAGACGACTCTGATTGCACATCGTAATTTGTATTTCAGCTGTTTTTATATTTCAAAGTACGATGTGGAAAATTGCAATATATTGCAATATGCAGCGTAATTGCAACGTATCATGATACGAAAATGACGCATGTACCGTCATGCGTATTGTATCATGAAGTCCTTTCCAAAAACCACCCCTAACAAATACCATTCTAACTTAGAACAAAGCTTGGACCTCTAGTTATATTGCTGCAGACTGCATGACTCTCAGTTCTCACAGTCACCTGGAAGTTAGAGAATCAGTGATGCAGTTACAGTGGGGCAAAAAAATATTTAGTCAGCCACTGATTGTTCAAGTTCTCCTACTTAGAAAGATGAGAGGTGTCTCTAATTTTCATCATAGGTACACTTGAGACAAAATGAGGGGAAAAAAATCAAGGAAATCCCACTGTACAATTTTTAAAGAATTTAATTGTGGCTGGAAAAATTTGTGGAGAGAGTTGAAAGTCCATGTTGCCCAGCGACAGCCCCAAAACAGCACTGCTCTAGAGGAGATCTGCATGGAGGAATGGGTCAAAATACAAGCTAGTGTAGTGAATCTACAATAGGCAAGCAGGTTGGTGTGAATAAATCAACTGTGGGAGCAATTGTAAGAAAATGAAACACATACAAGACCAGTGATAATCTCCCTCGATCTGGGGCCCCACGCAAGATCTCATCCCGTGGGGTCAAAATGATCATGAGAACGGTGAGCAAAAATCCCAGAACTACACGGAGGGAACCGATGAATGACCTGGAGAGAGCTGGGACCAACGAAACAAAGGCTACCATCAGTAACACACTACGCCAAGAGGGACTCAGATCCTGCAGTGCCAGGCGTCTCCCCCGGCTTAAGCCAGTACATGTCCAGGCCCGTCTGATGTTTGCCAGAGAGCATATCGATGATCCAGAAGAGGACTGGGAGAATATCATGTGGTCAGATGAAACCAAAATAGAACATTTTGGTAAAAACTCAACTCGTCGTGTTTGCAGGAAGAAGAATGCCGAGTTGCATCTCAAGAATCCCATACCTACTGTGAAGAATAGGGGTGGAAACATCATGCTTTGGGGCTGTTTTTCTGCAAAGGGGACAGGACGACTGATCCATGTTAAGAGAAAAATTAATGGGCCCATGTATCGTGAGATTTTAAGCCAAAACCTCCTTCCATCAGTGAGAGCATTGAAGATGGAACATGGCTGGGACTTCCAGCATGACAATGATCCCAAACACACCACTCAGGCAATGAAGGAGTGGCTCCATAAAAAGAATTTCAAGGTCCTGGAGTGGCCTAGCCAGTCTCCAGACCTCTTCAGAACTTTTGTTATTGACCAAATTCTTATTTTCCACCATAATTTACAATTAAATTCTTAAAAAATCCTACAATGTGATTTCCTGGATTTTTTTCCCCCTCATTTTGTCTCTCATAGCTGAAGTGTACCTATGATGAAAATTACAGACCTCGCTCATCTTTCTAAGTAGAAGAACTTGCACAATCAGTGGCTGACTAAACACTTTTTAGCCCCACTGTATATTCTGTTTGACTTGCACAGTAAAACCTCGAAATTCAAATGCCTCTTCACTCAGACAATTCAGACATCGAACGGTCAGTTAAAACATTTTTTGCCCCCAAATTCGAACAAAAATTCTGACTTCAAACATAGGCTCCCTAAATATAACACTCAATGGTGCGATCTTGCAACCATGGTGCACATAATACATAATACAGCACATAATATTGCACCAATACAGTATGCCAATCTCCATAAAACCTCAAAGTTATAAAAGTAAAAAAAATCATAATCATATTATGTATAGTATTCTATTTTATTAATACAGTGGGACCTTGGTTCTCAACCACCTCGGAACTTGTCGAATTCGGTTCTTTTGACCAAAAAAAATGTGTCAAATTTGCTCAGTACTCGGTGCTCTTGCTTAAACTTGTAGGAGTCAAGCCGCACGACTCGTTTCAGTCTAAACTTGATTCACAATTCAGTACACAGTGATTCAGATGCACTGTTACTCAGTGAAGGTATCTGCTGTTTTCATTATATTATTCTCTATTTCACATCTACAGTACTGTATTCCTAGTCGAAATAAGTCTCCATGGTTTCTACAAAGGGCTGTACTGACTGCCAACCGAAAGGAACTTCATGCTCCAGAATACAGGTTACAGTTAACTTAGCAGCTATGCTAGCACCCGGCATTCATCAGTAGAGTAAGTAAGCTTTATATTTTGATATATAAATTATACCAAACACTCGTTAAACTCCTCAGTTCATGATACATTTAAATTATCAGTCATATATGTCAGAATATAACCCTATAGTAAATCAGGGAGCACCTGTACAATACAACTCCATTAATGCATATATTGTCTTATACAGTGTGGATTTTGTGGAGGTCTGGAACAGATTAATTCAATTTACATGATTCCTTATGGGAAACATTTGCTCAGTACTCGTCATTTTCGGTTTTTGACAAGCCTTCTGAAACAAATTAATGACTAGAACCGAGGTACCACTGTATATTATTATATTGTGTACGTGTGTAGTGCGATTTTCAGACAGTCTTGGCGCCGCTGTCCCACTGATAAGGCGTTCCAATCTGCGTTCTACTCAGTGGCTATATGGTGTCACTTTATATTCACTTATTTAACGTCTTTAAATTTCTTGTATTGATAAATTATTATTATTGTTTACATTCCTTTGCTTAATTCATGTTTTAATCATTCATGTTTGGGACAGTAGAAATTTGATTCGGGACAGAAAACGTTTTGGCTAGTTGTTGTATATTAAAAAAATAAATTAATTAATTAAATGTAAAAAAAGAATTAACGCTGAAAAACGCTGCAGTCGTTCTATTCTATTGATGGACATGTCAAGCTGTATCTGACAAATCATGCATAGCTACAGATGGTCTATAGTCCTTCATTCTATATCACAAAGAGTATCTTCTTAGTAACTGTACAAGAAAAATCCCTAATTAGTGTAGGTACAGTTACATGCAACAACTGATACTCAGTGATACAATTAAACAATCAACTGTTATTCATTACCATTAGCAGAGCACTTTTTGTTCCAAAGGTACTCAAATGTAACGCTGTAATTATTGGCGCTCTTCTCATCATACAACATCAAGAGCTCCTGCCCTGGTTTGATGGGTCGACAGCAACGGAAGTGAACTCCCCCTCGGTACTGGAACGCCACCAGGTTCTGCTCTTCATCATGACAAGCACAATGCACATACCTGACAGAAAAATTAAGAAACAAAGAGAGGAAAAAAAAAAGGAAAATGACAGAGGAGTGAGAGACAAAGTTACAGAAAGCCTGAGGGTAAGATCAACTGGAGGAAGGTGAACAGTGAAATCAATGATTAACATTATTCCTTACCTCATCCAGTTAGAATGCGTCTCCCTTTTAGCATCTATATATTTCTCATGATCATCCTTGTATATCTGCAGAAAATAAGTAATGTACAGTGAGACAAAAAAGTATTTAGTCAGCCACTGATTGTGCAAGTTCTCCTAGCTAGAAAGATGAGAGAGGTCTGTAATTTTCATCATAGGTACACTTCAACTATGAGAGACAAAATGAGAAGAAAAATCCAGGAAATCACATTGTAGGATTTTTAAAGAATTTAATTGTAAATTATGGTGGAAAATAAATATCTGGTCAATAACAAAAGTTCAACTCAATACTTTGTAACATAACCTTTGTTGGCAATGAGAGAGGTCAAACGTTCCCGGCAAGTCTTCACCAGGTTTGCACACACTGTAGCTGGTATTTTGGCCCATTCCTCCATGCAGATCTCCTATAGAGCAGTGATGTTTTGGGGCTGTCGCTGGGCAGCACGGACTTTCAACTCCCTCCACAAATTTTCTATGGGGTTGAGGTCTGGAGACTGGCTAGGCCACTCCAGGACCTTGAACTGCTTTTTATGGAGCCACGCCTTTGTTGCCCGAGTGGTGTGTTTGGGATCATTGTCATGCTGGAAGACCCAGCCACGTTCCATCTTCAATGCTCTCACTGGAATTAGGTTTTCACTTAAAATCTCATGATACATGGCCCCGTTCATTCTCAATTAACACGGATCAGTCGTCCTGTCCCCTTTGCAGAAAAACAGCCCCAAAGCATGATGTTTCCTCCCCCATGCTTCACAGTAAGTCTGGCGTTCTTGGGATGCAACTCAGAATTCTCCTTCCTCCAAACACGATGAGTTGAGTTATTACCAAAAAGTTCTATTTTGGTTTCATCTGACCACATGACATTCTCCCAATCCTCTTCTGGATCATTCATATGCCTCTCTCTGCAAACTTCAGACGGGCCTGGACATGTTACTGGCCTTTAAGCAGGGGGACACGCCTGGCACTGCAGGATCTGAGTCCCTCTTGGCTAATGTTCTTGCATGTCCTGTCTTCCACTTTCTTACAATTGCTCCCCAGTCGGTTTAATTCACACCAACCTGCTTGCCTATTGTAGATTCACTCTTCCCAGCCTGGTGCAGGTCCTACAAGTTTTCTTCCTGGTGTCCTTCGACAGCTCTTTGGTCTTGGCCATGGTTGAGTTTTTGGAGTCTGACTGTTTGAGGCTGTGGACAGGTGTCTTTTATACAGATACCGAGGTCAACCAGGTGCCATAATACAGGTAACGAGTGGAGGACAGAAGAGCTTCTTAAAGAAGTTACAGGTGAGAGCCAGAAATCTTGCTTGTTTGTGGGGTGACCAAATACTTATTTTACACCATGATTTACCATTAAATTCTTTAAAAATCCTACGATTGTGATCCTGCATATGTTTTTTCTTATTTTGTCTCTCATAGTTGAAGTGTACCTATGATGAAAATTACAGACCTCTCTCATCTTTCTAGGTTGGAGAACTTGCACAATCAGTGGCTGACTAAATACTTTTTTGCCCCACTGTATATACAGTGTGTACGGTATTTGAAGAGAAATTTAATTCACCACCTGAGCACTAGTACAGAAAATTGATGCTTATGTTCCATTTCGATAAATTTGCCACAAAAAATCTAAAATTCTGTTTTCACTTCGTTATTATGGGGTATTGAGTGCAGAATAATGGGGAAAAACATTTTAGTAAATAAATAAACTTGCAGTTTTATTTATTTACGACAGAAAAAAAACATATGTTAAAGTGAAAGAATTTTGTGAAAATGTAGACTTATTTTAAGAACAAATAACCTTAACTAAATATATTAGCTCATGTATGCTAATTTATAAGTGAATGAGATTTTAAAATCCAAAGATTTGTTCAGGACAGTAGAAATTTGAAGAAAAAGCAGGTTCTGATAAGCACAATTCATATACCTAAGAGAAAAAAAAGAAACAAAGAGAGGAAAAAGAAAAGGAAATACCAATAGAGGAGTGAGTGAAAATTTAAGATCATGTTCCTTGTGTTTTGAAGATAATACCAAACGGCAATATGATCGTGGGATCGAGTCACAAGTCTAGTCTTTAAAAAAAACCAGAGGTGTCGGAAACTTCTGACAGATTTTGTCAAAAAAGGGAACATATTAGGACCATAATAAAATATCTAAGGCCAGTCTGCTTTCCAAATACATTATTCATAAATTTATTAAAAACATTGTACAAAATAACAAAAACTAATAACTACTGCAGGATATCACAAGAGTTAAAAATACCACAACTTACTGAAGATTATTTAGGCCAATTAACATTTTCCTTCGAACATTTATGCATAATACTGCATATTTAAAACATGTCAAGTATCTGTCAGTATTTCTCACTTAGACTCTATTTTATTACTCAGTTGCTATGCATTACCAGACCTACCAAACTCAATAACAAAGTATGTCTTACAATACTGTACAGATAATCATTGTGTTAATGTGCAAGTCAGGTGCTACAACTTATCAGAAGAGACAGCCCCCTAAAAACTAATTTGAGGGGTGGTGTTGCATCCTCAACTGCATTATACACGTCATCTCTGGTTTGACACCTCTACAGATGTGACATTGAAGATTTCACATAAGTGGCAATCAGTCAGTCCGGACCTCAAGCAGCTCTTGTTTATGTCATTTGCGTATAGATTTTGTTCAACTCAAAAACTGATGGAAGACTGCAGCCAGGAGAAAAGAGATGGCGTCACTTTCTCTTATTGTTCTTAAATAAAGTATAGTGATTGTTAAGAACTCACCACCCAGGAGTATCCACTGTTCATGGCTTCTTCTTTATCCACCAGTTCTCCCTGGTAGGGCCCAAAGTGAGTACCAACTGGAATAGTGTCTCCATTATTAAACACTCCCAGACCTGCACCAGGAATATCAGACTGTCGAACCTCTAGACCAGGTGGAAGGGTTTGTTTGGCTCGGTCAGAGACCCCCATGGGAACAGAAGTATCAGGGATGAAGAGAGCAGGACCATGAACTTCACACTTGTTAAAGAAGAAAGATCCACACTCCTCACAGTCTGGAAGAAGAGGAAACGAGTGGAAACTGATTTTCAAATACCCATTTACAAATATGAGATATAACTCCTCTCATAATTAGAGTTTAGATGCTAATGTGTCCTGTTATCTTACAGAGGTTCTCATCATCTTCAGGTTCTTCCTCTTTAACGTAAACAATGTTCAGTCCATTGTGGTCAGTGTAGCCGTTCACTTCCCCCTCCTCTTGATCCTAATTATATTAATGAGAGTTTGGTTAGGAAGATGGAAGAACAGAGGCTGATTATAAAATAAGGAAGATAAAGAATATAAATAGTATTAAATATAATCAGAGTACCCCTGGTGAGCACGGCTCCATGGTTTCTCTTGACGTGTTTCAAGCAGATTTCATTCAGTTTCTCTTCACACACTCACTCTGTATTTGAGAAGTTCACAACAAGTCCAACCAGGTCATACAACAGATATACTGTTCAATAACATGTAATATATAAATAATATAACCGAGCCATCAAAATCCATCAAATGATTCACAAGCTTAGTGTCTTTACAGAGTGCATATTGCTCTTTTCACTACACAACATTAATTCACTTAAAGACATTTCCAGGAACTAAAACTCGGTTCACTCAACTGTAGCATCAGACTGAAATAAAGCTGAATAACAACAACTGCATACCATCTCATCTAAATAAATTTTCTCATAAGCTTCGAAAATAGCTTAAAACCCGCCTGCTCTTACTCAAACATACCAAATGATTAAACACCGTACTTTGTGAATTTTTTGTGGTCTGTTTTTTATTTTCTTCAATTTAATATAATTGTTTAAGGGGAAAGTACTTTGTACAAGTGCCTTCTGGGCCTTTTTTTAACCTCTGCTGCACAGCCATTGTTATTCTTCTTTCTTTACTGTATCTTCTTGTGCAAATAATAAAACTAAATCTTAAGCTTTTCTCTTTAACTACGCCATAAACTGAAATACAGTCTAAACTTATCTCACCTACGTCTGTTTCATGAATATTTTTGCCAATAGCCAAGTTTGGCGACTTAAAAAGGTTACAAAAAACTATAAGACACAGACAGTGACATTCACACCTGATGCTGGCAATGTGTTTTACTGAGCAGCCCTCATGATTGTACAATCACATTTACAATGTACATAAACACGTACGTACATGTACAGTTTCTATTCATTTATGTAAATTTGAGAAATAGTCCGTGATTGATGACTGTTTCTGTGACTTGAAGCGCATGAAGTCCAGTCTGCAATGAATGCCAGGGGCTGTACATCAAGTTCTGATTGACAGGTGACGAGAGATGAGTTTGGCGAGATAACAGGGGGCAAGATGACGAGGTTAGACTGTATATCCATAATTTTACCTGAATAAGACACAAACTGGAATGCTGCATTTCAAAACATCTCCCTCCCTTTGGCAATATTAGATACCTTTAATTAAACAAGGCTCGTGGGAGATCCAGTGCCTAGCCGGCATCACAGGATGCAAGACAGGAACAATACCAGAAAGGGGGAATCAATCCACAGCAGGGCAGTCGCAAACTCATACTCACACACTAGGATAGGGGTAGGCGATATATTTTAATCACAATATTGAAAAACATTTTCACGATACCATTTTCATGATTTTATTCAAAATGTGCTGCACTTCATCCAAATAAACAAAACTAATTACACACTTTATAATGAAACATGCAGCTGGTCAGTGTTCTTTAATCAATATGCTCAGAAAAGCATATTGTCCATCACGATAAAAACAGTTATCATGATACAATAAAATATTGTCATATTGCCCAACCCTACACTAGGGCCACTTTAGAGTAGTCAGTTAACCTAATGCATGTCTTTGGACTGTGTCAGGAAACCAGAGCACCCGGAATAAATCCACACAGACACGTGGAGGACCCAGACCACTCCACCTGGGGATTGAACCCAAGACCATCTGCTCCACAGTAGAACATTTACATTTACAGCATTTAGCAGACGCCCTTATCCAGAGCGACTTACAATTATTACAATCTTACAATGTAAGCAACTGTGGGTTAAGGGTCTTGCTCAAGGACCCAACAGTGGCAGCTTGGCAGAGGTGGGATTTGAACCCTGGACCTTCTGGTCCAGAGTCCAGTACCTTACCCGCTAGGCTACCACAGTCCGAAGATTACCTAAACCTAAATGAACACGTCAATTTTAGGACCTATAGCCACAATAAAACAGGTTTTTTTTGTTTGTTTTTTTTGTTTTCAATGGTCCCCAATCAATAACATGCAACATTAGCAAAAAAAAAAAACAAAAACAGATTTCTATCGGTACTGCCATGCAAACCAAGTTCATGATTTTGTGAAATTGGGACTGGGGTGCCATTACAACCACCACTGTTTAAACACAGAACAAGTACAGTGCAGAGAAATAACAATAACAGATATACCTTTTGCTTAGTAAATCCATAAAACACGATAACTGCTTTAAAAACCTGGCAATCTCTACAATTCTGACAGTCTTTTGGAAAGTTAATAAGCTAACAAACACTAACACGACACCCAGTTCATACCCACCTATATGGCACGGCAAACAAATCTCCACTCACTTCTGAAACTGGATAAACAAAGGCATTAACCACCTACACCATCCTACAAAACACTTTTACAAAAGTTTCAAATAATTGGTTGATAAATATAACACTAAAGAGGAGCAGAATTTAAATTATCGGCATAAAACATATTGAAAACAAACAAGAACTTGACTCAAACCACAACCTCTAATGAAAAGGACTGACAAAATCACCAACTCAAAGAAACTCCTCTCTAAACTATACACACGTCTCTGCAATACATAACCATACCATTTCCAGTAAGCAAATGGGAAACAAATCTTAACATTTACAGCAATACAATCCGAAGTTCAAAATGGGATTCACATTCAGGTCACAGACAATTATTTCCATATATTAAGGACATGCCTAAAGGTCTATCACTTCTGGAAGCAAATTAACTGCAAAGGTATCGGTTTTGAGAGTGCAGCATTCCAGCCACCCTGTGCGTATGCCTCCTGGGAAATACCACAATCAGTAAAAATCACTAAACTATGTACGTCCATGACGCATGCAAAACAATTCTTTCAAACTGGAAAACAGAGACACAACCACACAACCTCAACCACACAACGAATAAATTTACTAACAGACCACCTATCACAGGAACATACATCTGACATGCTCAATAACTGAACAATAAAATTCAGTGCAATTTATTCATCTCTTTTAGTCTCTCTGAACCTAACAACTTGTACCCTCAATAGCAAACTGAACAATTAAATCTCAAATTACTGTACACCCTTTTGGCTCTCACCTTCCCTGTGTGAGTGGAATACCCCGGAAAAGAAGAACAGGCTACAAAACAGCCAATCTCAGTGCATCATCTATACACATCCACCAACCATTTATACGGTCTTTCCTTTTCACAGTCTTTGGATACTGTGTACATCTGTGGGTCGTGTGGACCAAAACTAAATAGGGGAAGAGACATCACACCTGAAAGAAGGGGGAAGGTCTATTGTATGCAGTATTGTATGCACCTTCTTGTTTCTACAATCACTGTCCATTTTATCAGTTTCACTTACCATATATATACATGCAGGTTGCAGTTCTAGAATTACAGACTGTAGTCTATCTATTTCTCTAAATACTTTGTCCCTTTTACTCTGTCCTCTAATGGTCAGGACCAGCACAGACCAGGTCCTATTTGGGTGGTGGATCATTCTCAGCACTGCAGTGACACTGATGTGGGGGCGGTGTGTTAATCTGGCATGAGTGGATCAAACACAGCAGTGCTTCTGGAGTTTTTAAACCCTGTGTTCACTCACTGTGCACTCTGTTAGACACATCTACCATACTGCAGATGTCCACCATGTAGAAGTCAGAGACAGCGGCTCATCTGATGATGCAGTTTGTGTTACTCATTCCCTAACCTTCATCAGCAGCCGCAGGATACGATCTACAGGATGATAGTAGTGATTTTTGGTTGGTGGACTATTTTCAGTCAAGCAGCACTGCTGTGTCTGATCCACTCATACCAGCACAACACTCACTAACACCACCACCACCACAGCAGTGTCACTGCAGTGCAGAGAATGATCCACCACCCAAATAGTGCCTGATCTGTGCTGGTCCTGACCATTAGAGGACAGAGTAAAGGGGACTAATAAAGTATGTGCAGAAACTGATGGACTACAAATCTGTAACTGTAGAACTACAAAAGGTAAGTGGAACTGATAAAATTCAGTGTAGAAACAAGGCGTACCAAATAACGTGACCGATGAGTGCGAGTACTAAGTATGCTTGTACTAAAATAAAATAATAAAAGAAACTACATGTAAAAAAAAATAATAATAACACAACCAAGCTCAACTAAGCTGTATGTCCACAAAAACAGAATCATAAACTGTAGTGTCCAACATTAATGAGCATAATATTTGGTCATATATTGGCTTTATAGTCCACCATATAGGGTGCATATGATGTCCTTACAGTACACTTCCATTTGAGATGCTAACAGTCAAAAGGCTAAGCTACAAGCTTCTGAGTAACTTACCTTGTGTGTTTAAAGCAGAACGAAGCTAAGCCAGCTCACGTACAAACAATAATCATCTATTGTAACTGATTAGAAATAAAACAACATTTTCATGTGCGGATATTAGCTGGATCTTACAAAGAAAGCAGCTGCAGTTTGTCTCTCTTCTTCCCCAAAACTGAGGCAGTTGACCCCAACAGAAAGGTGCACCACTTGCCACCTACTGGCCTGCAGTGTGAATGCTCGTCTGCTTCATTCAGTGTTCCCCCTCTTGACTATTTCAGGTGAAACCGCAGAGTGTTTAAAAATGTCCCACCGGTTTAAGAGGCAAACCATTGGGACTTCATTCTGAAATGGGACATAGCGAAGAAAATAAGCCTTAAGCCATGTACCAACCGCCACCTCCACAGGTTACTCACCCGTTTTAAGGACTATAGTCAGTGCACACAAATACTGTAATTCTCACAGTGTACATATACAGTGGGGCAAAAAAGTATTTAGTCAGCCACTGATTGTGCAAGTTCTCCTACTTAGAAATGAGAGAGGTCTGTAATTTTCATCATAGGTACACTTCAACTGAGAGACAAAATGAGAGAAGAAGAAAAAAAAAAAAAAAAAATCCAGGAAATCACATTGTAGGATTTAAAAAAAAAAGAATTTAATCATAAATTATGGTGGAAAATAAGTAGTTGGTCATAACAAAAGTTCAGCTCAATACTTTGTAACAATCTTTGTTGGTAATGACAGCGGTCAAATGTTTCCTGTAAGACTTCAAGTTTGCACACACTGTAGCTGGTATTTTGGCCCATTCCTCCATGCAGATCTCCTCTAGAGCAGTTTTGGTGCTGTTGCTGGGTTTTCAACTCCATTCACAAATTTTCCCAGCCACGTTCCATCTTCAATGCTCTCACTGATGGAAGGAGGTTTTGGGAGATTATCAATGGTCTTGTATGGCTTCCATTTTCTTACAATTGCTCCCACAGCTGATTTATTCACACCAACCTGCTTACCTATTGTAGATTCACTCTTTCCAGCCTGGTGCAGGTCTACCATTTTCTTCCTGGTGTCCTTCAACAGCTCTTTGGTCTTGGCCATGATTGAGTTTGAAGTCTGACTGTTTGAAGCTGTGGACAGGTGTCTTTTATACAGATAACGAGGTCAAACAGGTGCCATTAATACAGGTAACGAGCGGAGGACAGAAGAGCTTCTTAAATAAGAAGTTAGGTCTGAGAGCAAGAAATCTTGCTTGTTTGTGGGTGACCAAATATTTATTTTCCACCATGATTTACAATTAAATTCTTTAACAGTCCTACAATGTGATTTCCTGGATTTGTTTTCTCATTGTTGAAGTGTACCTATGGTGAAAATTACAGACCTCTCTCATCTTTCTAAGTAAGAGAACTTGTACAATCAGTTGCTGACTAAATACTTTTTTGCCCCACTGCACATATTTAAAATATGCTAACACTAATATTCATTTATATTTGCTGCTAGCTGCATATACTATGTATATGTGCCTTTTTAGCCATGACATACTTTCACTATTGGCCTAAGTGAGGGTTGAGCTAAATTACTGTCAAACAGCTATACATTTCAACTTCTCCTGAATTATCACATCATTAAGGTTGGACAAGTGGACCAGCTGTAAGAGTCAGCTGCTCAAAACATCAGGGTCAAGTTATCTGTATTCATATCCTAGATCAGACTCACACAAAACCTCCACCACCTGCCTTAACAGGTTCAGTCTACTTCTAATTCAGCAGCAGTTTAATTTGATCTGTGTCCATAGGATCAGTGGGAAAATGTGTGTAATGTCATTCATTTTATCCAGAGATTTAGGTTATCAAAAAGTATTAGAGTTTGTCAAAATATTTCGGTATTTTTAGTGTGGAAAACTGAATAAAAAATTTAGTGACTTTTAGGCTCTGTACCCACTGTGACTGTCACCAGTATAATGTGATTACAGTAGATAAATTAATCCAATAAGGTTACCCAGTAGGGGTATAACAATCCATCATGACATGATGCATCGCAATGCAAAAATGGGACAATGTGCATCGTCCAGCTGGATTATGTGTTCTTATTTATTATTCCATCTAATGCAACTGCATTTTCTGATCATATGTCATGGCCACAGATGCATATCCCATTGTCAGTGACACTCTTAATTTATTATAAATACAGGGGACCGAATATTCTTTTTTTTGTTTCTTTTGTACAAGAAAAGTGCACATTATTTTGAACTGCTATTCTTCAGAAATAAAAAGGCAATGTTCTAACTCAGTTATTTAAAATGTGGTGAAGCTACAATAGAACATTTTGTTTACAAGTCACAGGTTACTAAAGGTTTTAGTTTAAAAACTTATTCAAAAAGTGTGCAATGTTTTGCATTGTTTACAGTTCAGAAATAAAAAGTCATGTCAAGTCAGATTTACTTATATAGTGCTTTATACAATGGAGCATTGTCTCAAAGCAACTTTACTATTTTAGAATATATTCTAATATCTATGGCCAATCCCAAATTGAGCAAGCCAAGGGACAGTGACAAAGAAGAACTCTCTAACCCTTATGAAAAAGAAACCTTGGGAGGACCAAGACTCAAAAATGGACCCGGCCTCCTTGGGTGGTGTAGATGATAAATGTAAGAATGAAACTAATTTATCTAAACAAATAAGCGTTACAGTAATAGTTCAAATAAAATGTAAAATATGCATATCGGCATTATGTAGTCTGATACACAGAGTCACTCTAGGATCTTGAGTCAAAGCAGGAAAGTCCTTGACGGCATTTCATTCCCAGCCAACCGGAAGATGGAGAGAGTTACTGTCCTCTGGTGTGGCCCGGGTATGGTGGGGCTGGAGCTTATGAAGGAAACAATTGAGTGAAGCTGAAGTGGAGGAACATCATGTGTGGGGCAGGAACTGGTAGAACAAAGTTCGGAGAGAAAACAAAAAATGTAATTAGTTATTGATTAAGAGCACATTTATTAACAATCATTAACAGTTGTCTATTAACAATCACTGATGCCACATGTAGCATGAGACCCCTACAGCATTAGCTGTAGAAGCATAGCTAGAAAGAGGAGAACCAGAAAGTAACACAGCCAAGGGGGATCACATGAGACATCAACAACCCACCTCCCCATGGGAGGCAGAAGACAGCAACCCAACGTCCCAGATCTCCACAAAACTCTTTAACTATGAACCCCCAGCTCTGCCTTTAATCTAAGGCATGGATGCACCATCAAGATCAAAACTGAAGCCCAGGCCAGACATGACTCCAGACTCCGGCCCCAGAGACCCAAACTATGCATCCCAGTCTAAGTCTAGTCAAAAGCCTGCGTAAATAAGTATGTCTTTAGCCTAGGCTTAACCATTTGGAGAGTATCTGAGTCTCGAGCTAAAGTGGAAAGTTTATTCCATAGTTGGGGGGCCATGTATGAGAAAGTCTTTCCCCCTGCTGTGACTTTTTTAATTCTAGGAACTAAAAGAAGTCCTGCACCCTGCGAACGAAGTAGACGAGCTGGATTTTAAGACTAAGAGTTCACTCAGATAATGTGGGGCCAGGCCATGTCGAGCTTTATAAGTTACTTGAAGTATTTTGTAATCAATGCGGAATTTGACTGGTAACCAGTGTAGTGATGATAGAACAGTAGTGATATGATCAAATTTTCTAGTACGAGTTAGCACTCGGGCGGCTGCATTCTGAACTAATTGAAGTTTATTTATAGATTTTCTAGAGCATTCAGTAAGTAATCCAGTAATCCAACCTTGAGGTTATAAACGCATTAACCAGTTTCTCCGCATCATTGAAAGAGAGGATGTTTCTAAGTTTAGCGATATTACGTAATTGAAAGAAAGCAATTCAAGCGATGTTGCTAATGTGCGCATCAAAGGAGAGGTCTGAATCAAATATCACACCTAAGTTTTTTACAGATGAACTGAATTGCCATCTAGATTTAGGATAGATGTAGCCAACTGTAACAAGACACACACTCGGGATGTAGGAATCAGGTGCAGGTTTTATTCAAGGGTAAACACAAACTCGAAGTCCAGTAACAAGCCAAAGTCGAAAACCAGGATATCCAATCAAAGCCGTGTGTCAGATCCGAAGGGGGTAAACCAAACCGGAGTCGTAGCCGAAAACATAGGTGTCAATACCGTAGAAAACTAATCACAAAACGCACTGAATAAACGCTCGGAAACACAGCCAAACTGACGAGACCTCGCAATG